>JANAVB010031019.1:13612302-13734802 GCA_029216955.1 Iris pallida | reverse complement strand
CATATCTCTCCAGTGTTTTGTGGACAACCTCTACCGATCCGATGTCGCCAGAAGAGAAGATGAGGACATCATCGGCATAAACAAGGTGAGTGATGATGGGGCAACTGGTAGTGGTATGGAAATAGTTGAATTGAGTGTTGTTGGTCATGTGTTTTAGGTTTCTGCTGAGGGCTTCGGCAGCTATGATGAATATGGTGGCAGAAAGGGGGTCTCCCTGGCGCACGCTACGGCTGGAGGGAAAGAATCCCTCCGTTTGACCGTTGATGACAGTGGAGAACCTGTAATTGCTGATGGATCTGAAGACTATGTCAATCCACGGTTCTGAGAAACCAAAGGCTCTGAACACCCAGATCATGAACTGCCAGTCCAAACGGTCGTATGCTTTTTCTATGTCAAGTTTGATGGCGACGTTGTCTCCTCTGGCCGAGAATTTCATGCAGGTGACCATTTCTTGGACGAGGAGGATGTTGTCCATGATGTTCCTCCCTTGACAAAGCCGTTCTGCTCTTCGGAGATGATCTTGGGCAGGAGATGAGACATCCGATTGGTGATGATCTTCGAGATGATCTTGTTGGTGAAGTTGCAGAAGCTTATGGGCTTGAAGTCTCTGAAGGTCTCTGTATTCTCTTTTTTTGGAATGAGAATGAGGTTAGCCCTGGATATGGATGTAGGGTATCTCGCACCCTGGAAGAAAGCAATGGTGGCTTCTAGCAAATCTGATGCGATGATGTCCCAACAAGTTCTGAAAATACTTCGGAGAACCCGTCTGGCCTGGGGGCGCTGTGTTCATCAAGAGTCCAGACCGCTGCCTTGACTTACTCAGTTGATGGGGTGACCAGGAGCATGTCATTCTCTTGATCGGTGATGATGGTGGTGACCTTGGAGAGGAATTCGTCGTCCTTGAAGATAGCCTCTTTGGTGAAGAGAGACGAGAAGAACTGCGCAGCGACCTCCTGAATGCTCTTCTGGTCTTCTAGCTGAATGCTGTTGTCGTCCAAGATGCGGTGGAGATTGAGCTGTTGTCCATGCCCCTTGACACACGCGTGGAAGAAGCCAGAGTTGTGATCCCCTTCCAGGTCCCAGGCTAGTCTGGCTTTTTGTTTCCATAATTCCGTCTCGACCTTCAGGCGAGACTTGAGAATAGCTCTGGCAAGGTTAAGCAAAGCCCGCACCCTCGGAGTGTTTGCCAATGCATACCGGGTTTCCGCTCTAGTGACATCATCCTCCGCAGTGCTGATCGCCTGGAAGATGTTGCCAAATGCGACCTTGCTCCAGGAGGAAAGTGCCTTGCTGGTAGCTCTAAGTTTGACCGCCACTCTAACCAGGGGTCAGGATCATCAGAGGAGCTCCAGGAAGCGGTCACTACTGTAATGAACTGAGGGTGATGTCTCCAAAAATTCAAAAAGCGGAATGGTTTTTTGATGTGCTGGGAATTTCTGCTAGTCTCGATGAGGAGAGGGGAATGATCCGATTTCGTGGAGTTCAGGTAAGAAAGGTTGGATATGATGCCCATATCAGCCCATAGACCATTAATCAGAGCACGATCGAGACAGGAGTATTGCCGACGATGGCCTTCCTTCATGTTGCACCAAGTGAAAGCGTTGTCAAAAAAGGGGAGGTGATTGAGTTGGGCATTGAAAATAAAGTTGTTGAATTCTTCCATGGCCTTGAGGGGGGCAGACATCCCCCAGACTTCTCTGAGCTGCAGGAAATTATGTTGAAGTCGCCGAGGCAAATCTACGGGAGGTTGTTGGGGGGTAGGTGAGCAGCTAACAGTTGATCCCAGAGTAGCCTACGCTCAGGAATGTTGCAGCTACTGTAGACTACGGAGAGAAGAGCTCGGGATCGCAGCTTCGGGCGCTCCATCCAGCACGAGATAGCCTGTCTGGAGTCCTGAACGAGGCCGAACTTAATTTCGACAGCGAAGAAGATCAAGATGTCATGGCATCCGGCTATGGCCGTCGTGAATCCGAGCCTGAGTCAGATGCCTTTGAGTCTTTTCCGGGGGATTTTGGGTTCTATGACCACTAGGATGTCGATTTAGTAGATTTTCGAGAGGCTGATGATTCTGTTCAGCGTCGGTTTATTCGCTAGCCCTCTCATGTTCCATGAAAGGATGTTAAGAATTAAGGAGGGGAAGGGGATCTAGGTTGTGGAGCTTCGCGGCTGACCTTGTGGTTCTTGCCGGCTGCTGTCCTTGTTTGTTCTTAGTCTTCTTCTTGTGAGGTTTGTTGGGGTTATTGTTGCTGTCACCAGGGGATCTGACACTGTCCCTGTGAGGACAGCTGGACTGCTCCTGGTGTCTTCTGTCCGAGTGTAGGCGGCTGCTTCTTCGGATCCATCTGAATCCATGAGGGCGCTCATGGGATTATCGGGATCCAAGAATCATGCTTCCTCAGCTTGCCTAAGTCTATCTGTGATCTCTTGATCCAATAGTATTTGAGAGGCTATGCCGGTGTCTGGGGAGTTTGGTTGGGTGGTGATACCGGTCTCTGGATCTGTTTAAAACGTGGCTTTGGATCCCCCCTCGGGGCTCTGAGCCTTTGTGGTTGGGGCATGGATTGTGACGAGTGACAATCTGCTGGGAAGTATGGTGGACTTTGACCTAGCTGCTGGATCTCTGCGCTGAAGTATGGTGACAGCAGTGGGAGGGTTCGCTGGTGCTTTTTCTTCGTTGGTGATGTCTGCCTTGCTCAGGGCTTCAAATCTATTAGTGGTGGAGATCGAGTTGCATTTTGGTGAGGTGGGAATGCCTTGTGTGTGGGGGGGGAGGGAGAGGTGGAAGCCGGGGTTATGTCTGTACTATCTTCGAATCTGAGGTGTGAGTTTGAGGGGGGTTTGGATTGTGGCAACTCCTGTTGTTATTTCTGTGGGTTTGTCCTTGTGGCCGATTTATTTTTTTGTCTCAACTCTGGGTGCGCTTTGTAGCAAAATTTGGTGAGGTGTCCTCTGGTGTGACAATGATTGCAAAATAGGACATTCACTACTAAAATCTGTCAAATCAGCGACGCCGTAGGACGTCGCTAAATAGGAAAAATACGTCGCTAATTTCAATTAGCGACGTATTTAGCGACGTTTGGACGTTGTCGCGATTAACCTAGTTGCTAAACAACACGACGTCGTAATACGTCGCTATTGCGACGACACGTAGCGACGCATCTACGTCACTAATTCAGCGACTAGCAGCGACGTAAAACGACTGCAGATACCGACGTCACCTAGCGACGTTTAGCGACTTTACATCCATCGATGCTGACCTGGCTTGAGAGCCAAATGGCGACGTTCTGCGACGTTATTACGTCGCTATAGTACCGACACCTAGCGACGTTTAGCGACGTAGTACGTAGCGACGTTTAGTGACAATCAGCGACGGTATTCATCACAGTTAGCGACGTCCGATACTTACTTAGCGACGTTACTTTCGTCGCTGGACGTCGCTGAAAGTTGCTAATTTTGGAAAAAAAATAAAAAAATACAACATTTACAGCAGCACCTACAGCATTTGCAGCAGATACACAAAGTATCAAACAACACAGATACACAATCACGAACACAAATGCGTATCAAACAGTGACGGTGTGTATCACGAACACAAAGTATCAAACAATACAGATACACAATCATGAACACATTTGAAACACAATCTCATCAATCAACACAGATATATGAAAAATTGTAACAACAATGTCAAACATAATGCTCCACATAAGAATAATGTATGTATAAACACATAAAAGACCCAACAATGGGCCATCACACAACAATATATATATATATATATCGACTACGGCTGATCAGGAGGAGCATCACCGCTCCTGGAAAGAAGGTAAGCATACTGCTCCGGTGTAAGAACCACCGACGACGATGAAGGAGGAGGCAATGCAACCTCAGTAGAAGGAGGCAGTGTAACCGCTGGAGAAGGAGGCAGTGTAACCGCGGGAGATGATGCATCCGCATCTCCTCTAGGGCTAGCAGTCTGGCGCTGCATTGCTCCATGCAAGCCGCTATCCTGGTAACAATGTCGTGAATGGACTCCTAAGTCCCCTGTACGTCCCTCTCGGTGCGCTCGAGCTCGTCAAAGCGTGCGGTGACCGATGCAGCATCCCCTTGCGCCTGAGATCCTGGCTGCTCAGAAATCCTCCCCAGCATATCTTCGCACAGCTCACAATCTGGCGGGCAATGGTACTCTCGACTCGGGATGACTCGGCCTGTGACGGCTGTGAATGCGTACTGGCAGAGGGAGCCCTGGATGCCTGCATCGCAACAAATGCACCGTAGGACCCCGTACCTTAGTACGTACCTCTATGAAGACCACCAACGGTGGTCTTCCAAAGCTCGTCCTCCGACTAAGGCGGAGAGGGCTACGATGTACCAACCCCTCCCTCTGCCGGTACACTAGCACTCGCACGCTCACGTAGCCTAACAAACTCGTCCTAGAAATCATTGTGCATCTCTATAAATCAGTACTTACCTAAATTAGCCTAATAAACGTCTAAAGTATTTAATTATTATTAACTATATGGTTATCTATATATTCTTCAAGTTGTGTTAAAAATTAACGAAATCTAAATTAGTACTTACATAGCTCTGAATAGCCCGGTCGTCGATGAGCTTTCCGTCCTTCCGATGGGTGGCCAGGAAGACGGTCACCATGTTTGCGTCCTCACCCCTCTGTACCTGCGTGTTTGTTATATTTTATTCTTTAGTAAAATAGAAAATTATATACTCCTACTATCAATAAAATCTTATATATTACAATAAATTACATACCAGACGAAGAAAATGCTCTGTCATAGGAATCGATCCACCACACCACTTTCTGGTCCTCGTCCTAGCCGCCTTCGCCTTCTCCGACCGCTCTCTGTACCGGGGCTCCTCAAATCGAGCCCTCACCGTGGTCCACTGGTCAAGCGTGATCCAACCAGCAATCGGTTTTTTCGGAGCGCTGACGAGCTTTCTGATCGTCAATTGCATCACGGATCAACTTGGCGGCGACAGCAGAAAACTGCCTCTCAATCTGCTCGATCCGGTGTGGTGGATAAAAATAAGTCCTCTACAAAAATTACAAATTAAAATAATAAGTTCTTAAAAATGCTTAAAATTATATTAATTATACTAAATTAACTATCTTTAGTTACCTTGAAGTGGGTAAACCAGAATGCCTTCCTCTCTTCCGAGGCATCCGAGTAGTTGATCCACGGACCCCCATAGTTGGACCTTAGAAAGGAGCCCAACGCTCTCTGTACCGACGAGGGACGATATCTGTATACAACGATAACCGACGTATTAATATATATATATATATATATATATATATATATATATATATATATATATATATATATATATATATCATTTAACTTACTTCGTAGGACCGTCGGCCCAAATCTCCATCCTCGTCTCGTTCTGAGGTGCGCATGGAGGGTCGCTCTGGTATGGATCCGCCCGGACGGGAGTAGGGACTACCTCCTCCAACGGCTCCCCACCCGCCATGCTGCTGTCAGCGGTAGGAAGGCTAGGGAAAGGAGTATGATCAGCAAGCCTGGAACTGCTCGTCGCAGGTGTACTGCCACCCGGACCTACGACCGTATGGTACAATGGAGTGCTCGGGTCAGACGATGGTCCGGAGCCATCCTCTGGTAACAGAGCTCTCTGTCCACCTAAGGACACGGCTCGTCCTGACCTATCTCCGCGTCGTCCTGAGGTGCCTCCGCGTCGTCCTGCCATGCTGATAATAATATATGATTAAAAATATAAATAAATACAATAACAGTTTAGAAATATCTGCATACATTGGAGTTCATAATTTAAGTTTTCAAAAATCTGAATACTAATAGAAATGATCATAGTTCATAATTTAAGATTACAGAAATATGAATACATCAAAATTGCAGTTTCTCAATCATCCTCAGAAAATTCATCTTCTTCGTTTGCCTCCTCCTCCTCATAATCTTCCTCTTCCTCCTCATCGTCACTAGCATCTCCTTCGTCTTCCCCTTCGGATACTTGTACCTCTTCTACACAAGTAGATATTGGATGGGGAACTTCTGCTGAGTCGACATCAACTGTATTTGGTACAAGAGGCAGCTCGTCCTCCTGATAAGCCACTTCGTCGACGTCGTAGGTATTTCTGGCTTTAGTCTTGCACTGTCACGACCCGCTCCCGAATAATCAGATACGAGTCAGACACGGCCAGCCTTTGTCATAGAATAACAAAGTAAGCTGTACCATTCTAAGGAAACTAATAGATATCAAGACAAGAATGAAACACAGCATCTATAAAATGTATCCCAGAGTAAAGTACAATATCAGAAATTATTACATTCCAGAATGATAGAAATCTACTAGTCTCAAATACATAGAAATAATAGGGAAAAACTAAGGGAAATCTCTAGGCTTCTGCAGCCTCTAAGTCATGAGCTGCACCAGCCAGCTCTCCTGCATCAATAGGCTCCTCGCCATAGAAAGTATCGCATAAAGCCTCCAACTCACCTGCAACATATCCTATTCAGGAGCGGAGCAAGTATATCCAGAGAAATGAACATGTACATCATGGTATGAATCAAGAAAAATAGGAATAATGTAAAGTACAAGAAATGAGAACAAGACATGAACTGAATAGGAATACTGAAAGTAAAACAGAAAAACATGGTAAGAGTCCTGAATATGAAATACAACCTGAATCATGAAATACAAGCTGAACATGATATACAGCCTAAACATGAAATACAACCATGAAATCCTGAAATACCAACTGAATCCTGACATGTGCAATATTTGAAATACATCTAGATTGTGATCGGCTTGGGTAGATGCAATGAACCTAAAAAGGTACAGCTTTGGCCCCACATGCACGGTACGGGACCCAAGCTATTCACATGAGTAGTAACAGGGTTTGATCACATATCTATAGTATTTCCCCTCCCAGACACAATGAAATATGGAACATAAAACCAGACAATATCGTGAACTATCGTGTCATCAAGGAGATACAAGAAAGGATAATGAAGACATGAGAAATGACAAATCAGAGGAGTATACTTGCATGTCTCCGGGTGCTCGAGAAAGAGTAGTGGAGCTGGAAATCTTCATGTTATATAGTTACAAGCATAAGTCTACAATGTAGGTAAAACTTCTAGTCTAAAGGTCACTATAACAACTTGTTTTAACTTCAATCTTATCTATTTATAACTATAAGTTACCATTTATACTACCACAATAATGATTCAATAAAAGGTAACCTATCTATTTATCTACACACTTGTGTTCTATAAAGTCACTCCTATGCACAGATTTGGTTTTTGGTATAGTGGTTGATACCCACCCTTGTTCAGGTGATACATGTTTCAATACCATTCTATCTATAGTCGATATCAGCCCTACACCAGGGCCTGTTCAATCCTTTCCTGGACTGTCTCAAACCTACATGTAATACCAGTCCTAACCAATTTAATGTCAGAACATAGCCAGTCCTATTTGCCTCAAACTCATTCCTATAGATGATTCTCAATCTAAAATGGCATTAGTTCAAAGTTGGTTGATGCATTGCAGTCCTTAACAGGACATTACAAATTAGTCTAGGTAGGGCATTGAGACCAACAGTTCAGGATGTGGTGTGGAATTAACAGGCTGCTGGTCAGGAACACACATCCTAGTTAACACTGGAATACATTCCTGGAATTCATTTCTACACAGGATTACATTCCTGAGTTATACAGGAATTCTTCCTGGGTTCCTGGGTTCCCCTGAAATTATAACAAGTGTCTCAGATTTCCTGAGACACTCAAGTCTCTGAGAAATGAAACTTCTCATGTTCTCAGTCTTGGGCTTTATTGGGCAACCTACTGCTGTTCAGTCCACTTGTTCATCTATACTAAAGACCAATCCTTCCCGGCTACTGCCATATTCATAGATAGGTCAATTTTGCAAGTCAAGGTTACTATCTCAGCTAGTGTTCCTTCAATAATCATGGAAACTAAATAATCAGAGAACTGACCCAGAATTCAGTTCAGCAAAACATAGATGAAGCAGTACATATATGTAAACCCAGTTCATGAAATCGAACCAGGACATGAAAGTATGGCCCCCAGGTTCAACAATGCATAGGTAAAATTCTCAGTTTTCATTGAGATGGCTTCTCAAGCATTCACTGAGAATTCCCTGAGGCTACACTGAGACATTCAATCTCAGGTTTACATAACTGCTCGACAATGGTAGGAAGCCTTGGTTCATATGACAGATGACTTGATCACATCTATACTTCAACCCAGGATACCACCTTGTCCTTGACCCCAATATAATAGAAGATTGATCTCATAAATTACAAATACCACCAGTTATCATCCTTTCAACAATCTCAGTCCTAATAAAAACTGACATAAATCAGTCCCAAGAAACCAGTTCTTAGTATCAGGACTGACATTAACAGTCCAGTCTTTCAACCTATTTCCCCAAGATTCACTACTGTCTTTCCTAACATTCTAACACAACCTTTCCTGCAACTAACCCATCAACTCAAAATAATATACACAGGAATTTCATGTATATCCTCAACAAGGTTTTAAATTCAAAATAATCTGAACACTAAACTAACTGCTTGATCAGGTAGTTTCCAAATTGTAATGGAAACCTTATTCCTATTCCCAGGTTACTCTGTAACAGAACACACCAATCCTGGAAAGGATTGATATGATCTAGTCCACAAAATGGGACTAATCTCTAAGTTCAGTTCTTCATCAGAACAGTTAATCACAGTAATTTATATCACTCCAAAGTACTAAGAGGGGTTCAGAAACAACTCCCCAATTCCATTCTTATAGATTAGATAGGCTGAATCACTGATTCAACTTAGATGCCTAAAAATGAGGAAATCTCAGATTTCAAGTATTAATTCTAATTTATATACTACTGGATGAATTCTCAGAATATCACTTTGACAGGAACAATTTGTTACCTGGTTAAATTGGGTGCAGGAGAAGAACTGGAAGTTAGAAGATCGAATCCAGTCCTTTCGTTCCAAGAACAATCAATTTCTGATCACATATTCATACAAACACATAGATCACGAAAAATGAAGAAAAGCATCATAACTCTGAGTTAGTTAGGAATCATCAGGAATTATTTGTACTTATAAAAGGATTGGTTCATCATTCCGATTGGTCCCAATGAAGCATGATCCGTTGATCTATTACACAAAGGATTCTGAAAAGAGAAACAATTACAGTGGAATCCTATTATTTATAGATTCGAGATCCAAATCCTAAATAGGAAACTCACCAACTGTTCTTGTTCTAAACAGGAAAGGAGTGTTCGATCAATTGATCACGAAAAATTCCTACAAGGTTTGATCATTCAAGGAGAAGGAATTTAGAAATTGCTTGATCATGAATATGGAGTTGATCGAATGGATGAGATGCTTACTGATGTGATCACTCGATGAAGGATTGATGCTGCTCTAGGAAGCTGAGAATGTCGTCGTCCTCATCATCGTCGTCTTCCTCTCCAATGATCTGTCATTCGCCATCTTGCTCGAACTTTCTTGCAGGAGGTTGGGGAGGAATGAGCAATGATTGAAGGAGAAAAAGGGAGTTTAAATAGGGAAGGTTGGCGTGAGGATCAGGCTAACCAATTGGCGAGAAAAACTTCTGACAAGGTTGTTAGAGAGCAGGGTAGAGGAGAGCACGTGGCTGTTCCTCTCGACCGTTGTGAAATTTGAATTTTTGTGTGAAGGAGCCTACACTGTTAGGAAGCAGTAATGAAGTAAAAAACTCTCCACAGGACTTAATAAGAAGATGGTTGTGGGCTTTCCTGGGTTATGGGCTAGCAATGGGCTTAATTATAAATTAGGTTTTAAAATGACCTAAAAGCCCAAAGTAACATTAAGCTCTCCTCCTATATTAAAAAGAAAAATTCCCAAATCAATATTTTAAAAAAAAATTATTAAATTCTACAATATTTGGAAAGGTGGAGTTACAAATCTCTCCCCTTGAAAAATTTTGCCCTCGAAATTGGAATGTAGACACAGATTATCAAGAATAGTGAATCTAATGAGTTGTTTATTGAATTCGAAATATATGAAACACAAAACACTCAAGTGAACAAACTAGGATAGCGCTCACGCATCTCGTCCTCACGCTCCAATGTGGACTCTCCCAGAGAGTGGTGTCTCCACATGACACGGACAAGAGGAATGGTCTGGTTCCGCAGTCGCTTCTCCCTCCGGTCCAAGATCCCTACTGGCTGCTCCTCGTAGGTCAAACTCGGGCCCACCTCTAGCTCTGAGTAGTCTACTACATGGCTCGGGTCTGGAATGTAACGTCGAAGCTACGACACGTGGAAGACGTTGTGAACTCCCTCCAAGCTAGCCGGAAGCGCTAGTCGATACGCCACCTCGCCAATCCGTGCTGTCACATCGAAAGGCCCGATGTACCTCGAACTGAGCTTTCCACCTCTGCCGAACCGAATGACGCCTCTGGTCGGTGAGATTTCAGGAACACCCTATCGCTAGCTGCAAACTCCAATGGCCGTCTGCTGCTGTCCGCCCAGTGCTTCTGCCGATCCTGCGCAACTCTGAGACCATCCCTGATCAGCCTGATCTTCTCAGCTGAGTCTACTACCATCTCTGGCCCAAGCAAAGCTCTCTCACCAATGTCGTCCCAAGATAGCGACGTGCGATATCTTCGTCCATACAGTGCCTCGAACGGGGTCATCTCGATGCTAGCCTGATAACTGTTGTTATAGGCAAACTCCACAACGTGCAAATAGTCCTTCCACGAACCGCCGAAGTCGAGTACGCAAACCCGTAGCATGTCCTCCAGCGTCTGAATTGTCCTCTCGGATTGTCCGTCCGTTTGTGGATGATAGGCGGTGCTGAACTTCAACTGTGATCCCAAGCTCATATGTAGACTCCTCCAGAAGTGTGATGTGAAACGGCTGTCTCGATCTGAAACGATGCTAACTGGCACTCCGTGAATCCGCATGATCTGATGCATGTAGAGGTCTGCAAGCTTCTCGGTCGACAGCCCTACCTTGAACGGAATGAAATGAGCGGACTTTGTCAATCTGTCCACGATCACCCAAATAGCGTCCTTGCCACTGGGAGTACGCGGCAATCCAGAGACAAAGTCCATGGTAATGTGCTTCCACTTCCATTTCGGAATAGGTAAAGGCTGGAGTAGTCCCGCTGGTCTCTGGCGCTCCGCCCTGACTTGCTGGCATACAAGGCATCTGGAAACAAATCTGGCGACCTCTCTCTTCATCCCATACCACCAAACATACTCACACAAATCCTTGTACATCTTGGTAGACCCAGGATGTATAGAATACTGCGACTGGTGGGCCTCCTGTATCACCTCCTTCCGTAAGTCCTTGGGCACACACAGCTGGCTCCCGTGCCTCAAGGATCCGTCCTCTGCAATGGTGAAGTCGTCGAGCAGTCCTGCCTCCGTCTGAGCTCTAAGACATTGGAGTCCTACATCAAGAATTTGGGCCTCCTTAATCTTCTCTAACAACCCCGACTGTATCTGCATATGCATCATCTGTCCCCCATATCCTGGCAGAACAACCTCAATCCCAAGGCTTTCAAGATCCTCCAAGAGATGCCGGTCCATGGTGAGATACATAGCAATAGGATATCGACTGAGAGCATCTGTAACCACATTCGCCTTTCCAGGGTGGTACTGCAGACTGATATCAAAGTCCTTCATGAGTTCCAGCCATCTGCGCTGCCTCATATTCAGCTCCTTCTGAGTAAAGACATACTTCAGGCTTTTGTGGTCCGTGAAGATGTCCACTCGCTCTCCATACAGGTAATGCTTCCACAGTTTCAAGGCAAATATGACTGCTGCAAGCTCCAAGTCATGTGTAGGATAATTCTTCTCATGGGGCCTCAACTGTCTAGAAGCATAAGCTATAACCTTCTTGTTCTGCTCAAGCACACATCCCAAACCCTTCCCTGAAGCGTCGCTGTAGATGACAAATCCTCCTGATCCTGACGGCAAAGCTAGAACTGGCGCTGTCGTGAGTCTTCTCTTCAATTCTTCAAATGCTGACTGGCAGGCGTCGATCCAGATGAACTCCTCGTCCTTCCGCGTAAGCTTCATCATGGGCTCTGCTATCCTGGCGAAGTCCTTCATAAACTTCCTGTAGTATCCTACTAGCCCCAGAAAACTACGAATCTCAGCTACTGATGTGGGAGGTGCCCAAGCTTCTACTGCTTCAATCTTCTTGGGATCTACAGAAATCCCCTCTACTGTCACCACATGCCCTAAAAACTCCAATCGGTCTAAAAAAAACTCATATTTCGAGAGTTTCCCGTATAGCTTCTCCTTCCACAGTATCTCCAGCACAATCTGCAGGTGCTCCACGTGCTCCTCCTCCGTCTTCGAATAAATCAGAATGTCGTCAATGAAGACTACGACAAACTTGTCCAGATACTTGTGAAAAACTTTATTCATCAAGTTCATAAAAACTGCGGGGGCATTGGTGAGTCCGAACGGCATCACCAAGAACTCATACTGGCCGTATCGAGTGTTGAAGGCTGTCTTCAGAATATCCTGCTCCCGAACCTTTATCTGGTGATACCCCGACCGAAGATCAATCTTAGAAAAGACCCTCGCTCCACTCAGCTGATCAAACAGCTCATCAATCTGCGGCAAAGGGTACCTATTCTTGATGGTGATGTTGTTGAGTGCACGGTAATCGATGTACATCCTCACCGTCCTATCCTTCTTGGGCACGAAAAGTACCGGTGCTCTCCAGGGTGAAACACTGGACCGAATGAAACCCTTGCCCTCAAGATCATCAATCTGGGCCTTCAACTCTGCGGCTTCTTTCGGGTTGATCTTGTAACAATACTGGGACATCGACGCTGATCCGGGCACTAAGTCGATGCTGAACTCCACGTCTCGATCTGGCGGCAATCCTGGCAACTCCTCGGGGAAGACGTCGAGATATTCTGCAATCATCGGATACGGCAACTTCTGTTCTTCTGTAACTGCTTCGAAGTAGACTCCCTCTGGCCTCTCTGCAACTCGTCTGCTGACCTAAAACTGTGGAAGTCCTGGCGGGCTGAAAGTCACCTTTCCTTCATAGCAGTCTATTACGACAAACTGCTCGCTCATCCAGTCGATGCCGAGGACTACGTCGAATCCGGGCAATGGCATTACCAGAAGTCGAGCCCTAAGTTCTCGTCCAGCTATAGTGATAGGGCAATCAACCATCTCACTGACTGGCACAATCCTACCTCCTGTCATAATTCGACAATTCCTCCTAGTGGGCTTGGGTGTGAAGCCGTGTCTATGCAAAAACTCATATAATACAAAGCTATGTGTGGCTCCAGAATCAAATAAGGCAATGGCAGAAAAGGAATGAATGATAACAGAACCTGTGATGACATCTGGAGCTGCCTCCTCCTCAACTGCGGCCAAGACGTAAGCACGTCCCTGCTGTGCTCCCCCCTCTGCTGCTGCTGGTGCTGTGCAAACCTCTGCTGCTGGGGTGGTAGAGGTCCTCCTCTCTGGGGTGCAGGTAATGCTCTGGGTGGTGCAGGCGGTGGTCCTCCAGCTCCTCGAGATCCTCCTGCTAGGCTGGCTGTAGCCTGAGCGCAGTCCCTCATCTGATGTGCGTCTGATCTGCAGAAAAGACAAAGTCCGAGCCTCTTGCGACAGACCTCCACGTGGTGTCCCGGTCGATGGCAATATATGCAAGTGATCCCCTGCTGCCTCTGATACTGAGCTACTGGAACTCTGGTAGGACGATGCTGAACTGCTGCCTGCTGATGCTGCCTCGCCGGAGTCTGTATCTGCACCCTCTTCGCTGGCGCCTGGTAACTGCTACTGCCGACGTCCCTATCCCGCTTGGGCCTTGGGTCCATCTCCTTCTCGACTGCCTTGACGATCTTAAGGATGCTAGTGTAGGTAGTCGCCTGGCTAATAACTACTGCATGTCGCAGCTCCCTGTTCAGACCCTTCTTGAATCTCCAAGCCCTGTCCTCTGGATCTCTAACTAGGCTCTCAGCGAATCGACTGAGTCTGGTAAACTCTGAAGTGTACTCTACGACCGTCATAGTCCCTTGCTGTAGCGCCTCGAACTGTATCCTCAGCTCATCCCGCTCCATCTCTGGATAGAACTTCTCCTTGAACAGTGTTTTGAAAATTGTCCAAGATACATGGGGCTCCGTCAACTGGGGGTCCTCCCGGTACCACGTCCTCGCCAAGTCGAAGTGACGCATGCTGGCCACCTCCACCTTCGTGTCATCTGGAATGTTCGCCAACCTCAAGGTTCTCTCCGTATTCTCTAGCCATTCGTCTGCATAGATAATCCCCTCGTTGCCCCAGAAGTCTAGCGGGCAGAGGTTCTGGTACTCCTTCGCCGTCCCTGGTCTCGGTCCTCGTGGTGCTGGAGGTACGACTGGTACTGGTGCTGGTGCTGCCGGCTCTCTGGTCCTCAGCGCGTCGACAACAGTCGCTCTGAACTGCGCTGCCTGATGGTTCTAGGCCTCCAGAAAGTGCTGAAACATCTCCATCACCTGGGTGCCGTCAAACATCATCGTCGGCAGCAGTGCTGGAAAGATAGGAGGCGCTGGCGGAAGCTGAT
The DNA here is from genome assembly GCA_029216955.1 of Iris pallida. Lineage (NCBI taxonomy): Eukaryota > Viridiplantae > Streptophyta > Magnoliopsida > Asparagales > Iridaceae > Iris > Iris pallida. The sequence continues at coordinate 13,720,207 of JANAVB010031019.1, read as the reverse complement.
CTGCCTGAACATCTGGTACGGGCTGCTCTGTACCGCCTGCAACTCCAGAACCGCCTGCAACTCCAGTCTGATCTGCGATCTTCCTTGTGGCAACCATCCTGCATAAAAAGAAAACTTCGTTGAACGACAAACCCTAAAAACCTAATAAACAATATTTTTATAATAATCAATGCACCTGCAAACATGATAAACCTGATATACCCTTAATTCCCGATCTTCCTATGCTGTGTTCAAGTTTCCCTAGTGTAATCAAGTCCCCCAATAGTACTCTAATGCCTAGGTACTATTAGGATAGACCTCCATGGGCCACCAATAAAAACATGTCACGATCCGCTCCCGAATAATCGGATACGAGTCGGATACGCCCAGCCTTTGTCATAGAATAACAAAGTAAGCTGTACCATTCTAAGAAAACTAATAGATATCAAGACAAGAATGAAACACAGCATCTATAAAATGTATCCCAGAGTAAAGTACAATATCAGAAATTATTACATTCCAGAATGATAGAAATCTACTAGTCTCAAATACATGGAAATAATAGGGAAAAACTAAGAGAAATCTCTAGGCTTCTGCAGCCTCTAAGTCATGAGCTGCACCAGCTACCTCTCCTGCATCAATAGGCTCCTCGCCATAGAAAGTATCGCATAAAGCCTCCAACTCACCTGCAATATATCCTATTCAGGAGCGGAGCAAGTATATCCAGAGAAATGAACATGTACATCATGGTATGAATCAAGAAAAACAGGAATAATGTAAAGTACAAGAAATGAGAATAAGACATGAACTGAATAGGAATACTGAAAGTAAAACAGGGAAACATGGTAAGAGTCCTGAACATGAAATATAACCTGAATCATGAAATACAAACTGAACATGATATACAGCCTGAACATGAAATACAACCATGAAATCCTGAAATACCAACTGAATCCTGACATGTGCAATATTTGAAATACATCTAGATTGTGATCGACTTGGGTAGATACAATGAACCTGAAATGGTACGACTTTGGCCCCACGTGCACGGTACGGGACCCAAGCTATTCACATAAGTAGTAACAGGGTTTGATCACATATCTATAGTATTTCCCCTCCCAGACACAATGAAACATGGAACATGAAACCAGAAGGGGAGAGGAGAGCACGTGGCTGTTCCTCTCGGCCGTTGTGCAATTTGAATTTTTGTGTGAAGGAGCCTACACTGTTAGGAAGCAGTAATGAAGTAAAAACTCTCCACAGGACTTAATAAGAAGATGGTTGTGGGCTTTCCTGGGTTATGGGCTAGCAATGGGCTCAATTATAAATTAGGTTTTAAAATGACCTAAAAGCCCAAAGTAACATTAAGCTCTCCTCCTATATTAAAAAAAAAATTCCCAAATCAATATTTAAAAAAATATATTAAATTCTATAATATTTGGTAAGGTGGAGTTACATGCACACTGCCCACCAGTCGTACCTCGTTGTTCCCCGTCTAGGATATGTTGTAAAATATACGAGTTGAGCTTGACTTGCTAGGATAAATGGTTCATATCCTTGGTATCGACGACGGTAGTTAATATCCACAAGACCATGCTTGTCAATTTTTCATCCTTGATCTTGTATGGGATCGAACCAATCAACTTTGAACAACACGATCTTGGCAGGCTCTTTGCCATAGTTGTACGTCAATTCTATGATCTTCCGTAAGACGCCATAGAAATCATTGCCTGGAGTGACATCTTTGTAGTTTGTAGATTTGATACACAAGCAACTATTTTTTGTGGAATCAAGATCCAGGAAGCTATCTCTGATGGGAGCATTTGTTGACTTGAACTTAAACCCATTCACGCAATAACTTGGCCATATTTTGACGGCATAAATTGGTCCCTTGGCAAGAGTTCTAATAGATTCATTCTCAAGGATAACGTCCGGACGATCGACCTAAACACGAGAAGATACCAAATTAAGTTCAATGTTAAGTTATTTCTTGTGCAGTTGTGAATGGAGGAAGATTCTAACTAGCTTCTTACATACATATACAGTCAACCAAGACGGGAAATGAAGTCTCATTTCTTCTTCTACTTTTTCATCTGTAATGTATGGTCTACCTCACCTCATCATTAAATTTGCTGAAAAACAATAAATATCGGGATATACTCGTTAAATTATAATAACGTAATCAACAAATAGATGACTTGAACGTTGAAGATTTTCACTTACCACTCCAGCTTTTCCATCTCATCCTCCTCGCAGTTGAGTAATATATATAACTGGGTAGCCTTTAGTTCCTCATCATTCAAATATCTCTTTTTCAGTTTTCCAGAAGGCTTTCCAAGAGCATTGAAGACTTTCAATAATGCATCATTATATTCTATATCTCCATCGTCGTTCCTCGGAGCTCTTGTTCTATTTGTAGCAATATGAGGCTTGAAATACATTGAACAAAAGTTTGTAATCTCCTCAAGGACATAGGCTTCACAAATAGAACCCTCGACCCGTGCCTTATTTTTTACCTTCCTCTTCAGGTGGTTTAGATGGCACTCGAACGGGTACATCCATCGATAACCGACGGGCCCACCAACACGTGCCTCATATGAAAGATGAATTGGCAAATGCTCCATAGAGTCGAAGAATCCAGGAGGGAGCACCCTCTCAAGCTTACACAATGTTACTGCAATGTCCTTCTCCTGTTTTTCAAGCCGATCGACGAGTAACTTAGTAGAACAAAGATCTCTGAAGAATATGCTAAGCTATGTCAGTGGATCCCAAACGACCTGAGGTAAGAATTCTCGAAATGCAATCGGGATTAACCTCTCCATAAAAATGTGACAGTCGTGGCTATTCATACCCTGTAGTTTGTTCTCCTTCGGGTCAACACATCTTCTCAAATTCGATATGTACCCGTCTGAAAATTTTAGGCCCTGGATCCACCTATAAAGTTTACCATTGTCCTCCTTGTCCAGTGAAAAAATGGCCCTGGACTGCTTATACTTTCCACTGCCTTCCTTTATCAAATGCAACTCTGGACGTCTACATATTTCTTCTAAGTCCAACCTGGCCTTGGGATTGTCTTTTGTCTTCCCCTTTACGTCCATCACAGTATTTATTATATTGTCAAATACATTCTTCTTGATATGCATGACATCCAGGTTATGTCTGAGCAGATAGTCACTCCAATATGGTAGGTCCCAGAATATACTCCTCTTCGTCCAGTTGTGAGCGCGGCCAAATCCATCACACTTGTACCCCGCTGTAGGCTCTTCAATAGCACTTGACAATTCTTTAACTTCCTCCCATATCGTGTCCCCGGACCACCGTGGCGGTGGACTGGACTTCTCTACCATGCCAGCACAAAAAGCATTCCTGTTCCTCTGGTACGGATGATCCTTTGGCAGGAACTGTCGATGACAATCAAAGAAGCACAATTTTTCTCCGTGTTTCAAACGGAAAGCCTTAGTGCGATCCATGCAATACGGACATGCAAGACGACCATGGGTGCTCCAACCCGATAACATTCCATAGGCCGAAAATTATTGATGGTCCACATTAGTACGGCCCTCATCTGAAAGTTCTGCTTTCTGGAAACATCATATGTGGTTGCACCTACTTCCCACAACTGATTCAGCTCATCTACCAAGGACTGTAAGTACACATCGATGTTCCTCTTCGGGTTCTTCGGACCTGGAATAATAACAGTTAGGAACATGTAAGGAGTCTTCATACACATCCAAGATGACAAGTTATACGAAGTAACAATCACATGCCAACAGAATATTATGAGCCCGAAAGTCCAAATAGGATAAAACCGTCGGAGGAAAGCCCCAATCTGACATTACGCGGCTCCGAAGGAAAATCGGGATACACTCGATCAAAGTGCTTTCATGCTTCCCCATCGGATGGATGATCCAGTACTCCATCTATTTGTTCCCGCTTGTGCCAACTTATATTATCAGCTGTCTCCTTTGCCATAAACAACCTCTGCAACCGCGACATCAAAGGCAAATAGTGCATCGAATCTGTTGGCTTGCGTGCACCAGAAGTCCTTGTTGTACTAGTTGCCTTGAAGCGATCGGCACCATAAAATCTGCACGCGTCTTCATCCTTGTCATCCTTATAGTACAACATGCATCTGTTGCGACATGCATCAATTTTTTTATACCCCATCCAGAGCGATCTCACCATTCTCTTGGAACGGTAGAAGTCTTTAGGTAACTTGCCACCCTCTGGCAATATATCTTTAATTAACTCCAGGATTCGGTTGTAGCATTCTTGAGACATGTTAGAATTTGATTTTATGCTCAACAATCTTGTAATCACCTCCAACGGTTAATGGTCATCACAACCAGGATATAAAGGAGTTCTTGTATTCTCCAGCAACTCCATGAACTTTGCAGCATCGACATCGGTGCCTCCTCAGCTGCATATTGATTGTTCGGATTGAAACTAGGCCCCGCAGCATCGAAAACCATGTTCGTCCACCCTTGGTCGTAATCAGCATACTCGTGGACATCTACAAGGCTCCGGCTCGGAGGCTAAAGGCACAAGTTCTCCGTTTGCGGTCCACTGATAATAATTTGGCATAAAATCCCTCGAATACAAATGATATGTCATATCCACTTTCGAATGATATTTCAAGTTGCGACATCTCATACATGGACACTTAATTTTTGTACGGTCCATGTACTGAGAGAACGCATTGGCAAACTGCAGGAACTGTTGCACACCCTGTATAAATTCATCCCGTACACCGCACATGTCATCAGGATGACGATTGTACATCCACAAACGGTTCCGCAGATAGTAATTCATATCTATTTTAAGATAATTCTGCAAAGATTGACACAGATAATAATTCATCAGGATGACGATTGTACATCCACAAACGGTTCCGCAGATAGTAATTCATATCCATTTTAAGATAATTACTGCAGAAAGTAAAGACCGACATGAACTGACGCACGAAAGTGACGATTGTACGACCACAAGTTTTATGTTCTTCAACGATATATTTTACATGCATAATTGCCAAGTGTGGGGATGAATGGCTCAAAACACAACCCAAAATTCATTCTAGCATACATTAGTTTGAATCATCTATGTTCTGTACATATGGTGTAGTATATGTTCTTATCGAATCTAGTATCTGAAGGATGTAACAGAATCAAGATGAACCCACATAATGTAATACTAAGACATTATCTACTACTAAAAGATGTAGTGATAGGTTGTCGTATCATCATTGCCGAGTGATGGGGGTCGGAGGACAGTCAACTTTATCTACGGCTACATAGTTTCTGCCTCGCCAGTCGAATGGCTGCAGGGACTATGTCCTGATCACGATGTCGTACCATAGATTAATGCAAAGTCCTTATAGCAAATATCGTACATAGATTTCTACCTTGCCAGTCGAATGGCTGTAGGGACAGTGTCTGACTTGGCGTATCTCACCATTTTTCTAAAATGCCTGACATTCAAACTCAAAAAACAGTTGCTAACTGATATCACTGTTCAGATAAGCCTATTCTCAGGTAAATCCTTATTCCAATATCATTTTCCAATAGAAATTTATCTAAGTCCATATCAATAGACAAATTTCCTGTGGGTATCATGAACTAGCCAAGCCATCATACCTAGGTATCCAGTCTCTCATACAGGACCTACCTATCTGCCTTTAACATTAAATTATACAAATCAAACTAGTCTTAAACACTAGTACCAACTGCCTGAACATGATAGTCCCTAATTTGTACTGGATTTATCCTACCTCTGAGTTTCACACATATTAAAAAGGAAGGCATTTACTGTTAACAAAATAACTTGTCATGAATTGAACAGCATGCAGACTTAGATTTAGGATTTAAAATATGGTATTCAGGTCAACTTAATTCAGTCGAATGGTACTGAATAGAAAGTCTAATTAAGACTTTCAACTAAGCAGGCAGCCTGGACTGCTGTTCAGAACTTGGCAGGCAAAATCCCATACCATCTGATGACAAACCTATACACACCCTTGTCCAAACCATTTGTTTCAGTAGGTAAAACATTCCAGGTTACTCAAGTAACCTGTAGTGCAATATTTGGTGTCAACAGCATTCCTTGTTAATTGTAACATGCATACTATCATATCCCAACTCTGCCAAAACCTGACCAACATACCCTACACTAATCATTCCATATTTCAGTAATATCAGTGAGCTAAATCATACTCAACTGTCGAGAATACTAAGGAGAAAACTCATTAACAGGATTAGTATCCATCCTTTGTGACATAGCTAAAATTTTATAGGGCTCGATAATAATTATTAGTCAATTTATTCATCATTTCAAAACCCTAAAAATGCCCATAAAACTTCCAGTATCAGTAAATAGGGCTCGAACCCTAAATTAGAATTCGAATCCAAGCAAAACATCAAATTGACAGCTGATATGCCCAAAAAACTCCCAGTATCAGTATATAGGTGTCACACTGTGAGTCTCGTGTCCACACAGTGGGACACGACGTGTCCAAATAAACAAAATAGGTGTCACACGAACTATAAGCGAGTCCACGCTCTCGTGTCCCCCGCAGCGAGTCTACTGTGCGTCTCGTGTCCCCCGTAGTGAGTCCACGCTCTCATGGACACGAACTAGAAGCGAGAGAGAGAGCTAGAAGACGAGAAAAAACTGGAAAGCGGGGACAGGGGAGAGTTACCTGAGGAGGAGCTACCTGAGGAAGGAGGAGGAGGAGGAGGCCGAAGGAGGAAGATCGCCGGAGGATCGTCACGGAGGAGGAGGACGGAGGAGGGAAATCGCCGGAGGAGCACCGCGAAGGAGGAGCGCACAAAAAATTGGGCGGAGGGGGAATTTGTGAATGATCGAAAAGGAAACCCTCGCAGCCTATATAAAATATTTAGCGACGTGTGAAAAGGACGCCGCTAAACGTCGCTGATATTTAATAAATAGCGACGCTGCTTAAATTGCGTCTCTACATCAGCAACGTGTACCGACAAACTTGTGACGCAGGTTTCTATTTAACAAATTGTAGTCGCTAGACGTCGCTATTAGTCGTTGTTGGCGACCAACAGTGACGTCTTAGTTAAACGTCACTGAACCCCCAAAAATTAGCGATGTTCTATCTTGGAGTCGCTAAATACGTCGCTGATATGACTTATTTTGGTAGTGATTGTTGTCATAGATGAGGGGCTAGATATGGGTCTGCTTTCCTAGTTCAATGTTAATGGATTTGGGCAGTTCTTTAGAGATGTCTAGTTCCATGCAGACTTTAGCGTAGTTGGCTCTGGTGAGATTCCTGGTTTCCTCTGCCATGGCCACAAAAGTACCAAACGAGTTGACAATCCTTTTGAGAGCCACGGGGATGAAGTAGATCAGGGGGGGTTGGGTAGTGTGACCTATGCTGCCACTATGGGCGAGTCTTCTCGAGGGTTGAGGGTCGGCGACCATCTAACTACTGTCATAGTTTTGGAGTCCACCTTGCTGGTGCCATGGATTAGAGCAATCCTTTGGTCTTCTTCCACAAAGAGAAGCAGCAGAATGCTTTTGGGATCCAAGGGAGCGACTCTGTATACTGATTTGAACCGCCATTTGGCAATATGTTCTTGGACTCTGGCCAGTTTGGGGCAGCCCGATGAGAATTGGAGTACGAAGGTGAAGGAAAACCTCTAGTGCAGGGAGGTTAGGTCAGCATCGGAGAAATAGATCGATAAGGGTTGTCCCTCTGTGGGCAGGGGATATTCAATCTCAGGGAGCGAGACATCCGAAAGGATCGGACGCTACTGGCCAGCGTGATCGGGTCTCACCATGTCGGTGAATGAGATAGGGGTGGATCCAGAAGAAGCAACCGCTCGAATTGGAGGAGAGGGAGGCCAGCTGGGGAGGAAGAATGCCTGGCAATGCCTGGAGATGGAGGAGGGAGCCCAGGGGCACCGGAAGCTGCTGCACCGTGAGGTCCGTTCAGGATGAGCGCGCCAGCAGAGGACGACGGGCCCGTAGGAGAATGCCCTACGAGCGCAACGACAGTCGGGGGCGCAAGAGGAGGGATACCTCCAGGGGGACCTCCTGAAAAGGTGAAGGTGTCTCTACCCAAAGGGCACTCCTTCGGGCCGGCGATAGCCGGGGAGGGAGCGCTACCTAGCGCATAGGAGAAGCAGGGACCGTTGGGCACAGGGCCATGGGCAGAGTACTCTGGCCGACCAGAGAGCGCATGGAAGGGGGAGCCCCTGTGCGCTAAGGAGAGGGGGCCGCCTATGTCGGCTAGGTCGGGCGCATAGGTGAGAACGCCAGGCGCATGAAGGGGTAGGCATGGTGCATAGATGGCCCCACTGCCTGGGCGCATGGCCGGGTCCAGCAGTCGGGCAAGAGTGCTGGGCTCCTCGGGGGGCTCTACCGGCTTCGCAGGAGTGCCAGCAAGACCGGGCGTATATGCGGCTCTGTCGGTGACTGGGAGGGCGGGCCACAAAGAGTAGGCACTTGATCATGCCCACCGCCAAGGCGCATAGTCGGACCCAGCGACCTGGCATGCGCCTGGTGGGGGCAGGGGACCGCAGTGGGCTCCGCAGGCGCATGTCCCTCACAGTGGGCGCATGTCCTGGAAAAGGGGAGGGAGAGGGCGCATGGCATAGCTGTCACCTGGTCCGAGAGCGGGAAAGCATGATTAGAAATTCGAATCACCGCATCGGGCGAGCGAGAAACTACCGGGCGGACGGGCGGACGGGCGAACTGGCGGGGAGCCTGTTGGATGGCACCCGGGCATGGTGCTATTATATTGTCGGATGCATCGAAACGAGGTTTACAATCCCCGTAATGCACGGAGAAACTTGTATCTTATATTCCACCGTAAAGTTTTACTGAATTGTCAACAACTTCTCATCGGACTACGATCGAGAACGGAGCTTGATTGAGGGGACAAAGTTTGAGGCACCTCAGTCAGCCCTCGAGCGCCTTCGAGGGCTCGCGTCGTCGGATAGTGGATCCTCGGACTGTCTAGTACCTTTGGAAGAGAAGAGAGGACGAAGCGCCCTTGAGTAACACGTTGAAACGTCGAGCTGCTTCATAGGCAGGTTCTCCTCATGCCAAGAGAACAAAACAGGCTATACCTAGACGGTGCGGTCCCTCACGACGGTCTTTGCCATGCCATAGCACTCCGGCTGTTGAACCCTCCTTGCAGGTACATTTCGGTTCTTTTTATTCAGTTTCTTGTCTCAGATTTTTTGTTTATCGCTGTTTTGCTTGTGTAGGCGAAGAAGAAGGAGTCTAACTGGTCAGAGATACTCAGGGAACTTCCTAAGGAACCTGCCTTGGAGGTGCCCCAAAGGGAGCCATTGTGTTCGGTGGTTAGAGTCACCATCCTTTCGCCCGTCGAAGGTCCTTCTTCAAGAAGGAAAGAAAGGATTGCCCCCGTCGTAGGTCCTTCAAATCTTGGGACGCCCCCGATTGCGAGGACCAAAGAGGTTAGTGTTCCGGATGAGAACCTGGCGACCTCAACTGCTGAGGCTGCTGCATCGGGAGATGCTTCTCCTCTTGCTCCTTTCGAATACGAGACCCAGGGCTTCTCGGAGCCAGCGGCTTCACCTCAGCGAGAAGCTTTCCTGGAGCCGATTGTGAAAGAGCCTATGGAGATACCCAGGATTGGTCTTGCGATGGCGAAAGGCATGATTCCAGAATCTGTATCCGTGACAGACCGACCAGCTGAGGATATTGAAGGCATTGCTCAGGACCCCTCAACTATACCTCCTTCCTATATTGAAGAAGGGGGTGAAGACGACCCAGATATACCTAGAGGTGAGGAGGATCATGCGGCCGAGGAATTTCCTTTGGCAGGCGTCAGGGATTTGTCCTAAAGGCTGGTCGAAGAGACCGGAGAAAGTTTGACGGCGGAGGCTGTCGAAGAGTTAGCCGGACGGGCTATTGAAGAGCCGGTTAAAATGACCATCGAGCAGTTAGTCGATGAGGTCATTATGAAAGCGATCCAAGAGGCAATCGAAGAGTTGGCTGATATGGTCATTGAAGAGACGACCGAGGAGACCATGAAAGAGCGGATCGAGGAGGTTGCTGACGAGCCAGTTATTGAGGAGACCATGGAAGAGCAGGTCGAGAAGACTGCTGATGAGTTGGTCGCTGAGGATCCGGTCGATGTAGCTGCTGAGATGGTGGTCGATGAGGCTGCTGGGGAGCCCATTAACAGCCCGGCCGAGGAAACTGTAGAAGCATCGGTCGAGAAGACCGCCGAGGAACTGGTTGCTGAAGAGTCCCTTAATTCAGTTGTAACTCCTCTTCCCGGGTTTTCAAAAATTATATTTATATTTTATTTTCTTTATTTTAAGTATTGTGTTTAAAAGTAATTTTCTGCCAAATTTTGGAAAAGATATTTGTGATTAATTCTACTGTCAAAAACTAGTTTTAAAATTTAATTTATTTAAAGTACTAATTTGTTTTAATAAATATTTATTGACATTCCAAAAATTGTTGGTTATTATTTAGGCTTTTGAACTATCGACTTCGAAAGTGTATTGAGAAAATTCATATTCATTTTGATCAATAAAAGGATTTTGTCAAATTATTTTAATAAGATTTTGATTAATTAAAACTATACTCTAAATTATTTTGAATAGCTTTAAATGTTATTTTAAAAAATTATTATGTTGATTGATTATTTAATTTGAATTAATTCATACGATTTGAATTATTCGATGATATAGAATAATATTTTAAATTATTACTGCAATCATTTATAGTATTACGATTAAATTAGTTTGTATTTACTTTTTGACTTAAATTAATGTTGAGACTTATCTATTAGAGTTTAAATTATTAATAATATCGAATATTACTTTAAACATTATTAGTGTAATCCTTAATAGATTGTGATAGATGGATTTTGGTCTAAAAGTAATTTGGATTTGAAATTATGTAATTTAAATGGTTTGTTAGCATTAAATATTAGGTATGGTGTCTCTTAATCGTTGAAGATTTTATTAGCTTAATTTTAAATATTATTTAATTTAAATTAAAAAAAGTTTCATTTATTAGTAATTTAAATCAACTAGCCACGACGAATTGATCCTCAATGCCTATTCTTCTTGTCCATCTAAATATGGGAATCTCTTCCTATATAAATCATATGTCAATACTTCCTATCTCTTTCTTCCATACAGTAACTGACTAGGACCTCCCCAATCTATATATTTATATATAAGAGAACATGCCAAACATAATCTATCCCTCCTATCGTTTCCTCCTTCCTTTATCAAGACAGAAACCATGGCTGCTGCGTGTGAGCCGTCCTCGCCCGCATTTGAGCAAGACTCCCGCGATTGAGTCTTCTGTTCTTTTCCCCGTCCATCCTCGACCACCAACACACAGCCAATACACAAATAATAATGGTGCCGAAGTGTCCGTGACCACCACCACAGTCATCGTGTCCAGCCTCGGGTTCGTTCCAGGACGTTCGTGTCCGTGTCTGGATCCATTCTCTTCATTTAGTTCTTTACACAAAAAGAATCATGTGTCCAATCCTTCCGACACAGTGCAGATACAAAGGAAATTCAAACAAAAATATCATGACACCGACCCCACCTCCGCCTGATTGTCGCGGCCAACTCCGGCCAAGTCCCATCATCTCCGCCTTGCCTTCAGTCCAATGCCGGCGTCCGCCGCCACCACACCATCACCTTTATCGTCACCGTCATCCCTTGCCCTAGTCGGTCGACCAACATCGATCTCCTAGCCATGACAGAACCATCTGTCACTGGCCACACCACCATAGCCAGGTGCCCACCACCCTCTGCCAGCGAGCCAGCACCACCACCACGATGAAACCCTTCCACCTGCCTCATTCCTCGGCCAGATTGGTCGGATCCACCGACCACGAACTGCCTGGGTGATCTGTCGACCGCTGCACTCGAAGTCGTCACCTCCACCCGGCCGATCAATTCCGTGCCGACGCCGAAGCAGTCGCCGTGCCACCACGCGCTGTGCTCGACCCAAAGCCAAGCATCGCCTGCTCTGTAACGAGAACCCCGGCCACTGACTTGTTTTGCGACCACCGTGCTCGAGGACCTCAAGCGGCGCCGTACGTCGAACCCTCGTCGTGTCCGCGTCGTTCGACCACCCAATGCTCCCCGTGCCCTCCGTCGACCATAGTAAGTCCTCAAGAAACCCACACTCTCTTCCTCTCTTTCTCGCCCACGAAGTTTCCCCCAAATGTTTTTCTCTCTCTTCTAAAGAGAGAATAGCCAGAGCTTTTAACTCTTCTCATTTTTATTTTTTTATTTCTTTGTCTTTTGTTGTTTGTTAGGGCTGAAGAGCCCAATAGAAGTTGGGCTTGGTTCTTAATTTGTTTTTGTTTGTTAGTTTTGATTTAGATAATAGGTTAATAGTATTAACATCAGTTATATATATTTTCTATTATTATTATTATTATTAGTGGTTATGTAGTGAATAGGATTGGGCCATCATGGGTTGAATTTTCATTTACTGGATTTGGGCCTTAGCTTTTGGGCTGGGAAAAATATTATTTTGGCTTTAAAATGGATTTCAAAAATATATATATGCGTAAGTAATTTTCCTAATAGTAATTTGGACTTATAGAAATTAATGGTTTTCATAATAAATATATTATTTTGATATATAAATATCTTTAAAGATAAAGTGTATTTTGGTCTTTGAATAAATAGATGGTTTTTTTGGATTTCTATACGCTATTTCTATCAGATTTATATAAATATATTCTAAATAAATTTTTAGATCATTTATTTAAATACGAGTTTTACTTATGGACTTATACATTTGGGCTATAGAAGAATAAAGGGATTTTGTTATTAGACTTTTGAAGCCTTAGTATAAAGTAAATAGTTTTGAGCTATATTTATTATTATTAACTTGGTTGGAGAATTATATTGGGCTTTGGTCCTACAATTGCTTTCAAAATTGGGTATTTGGTCTAAAAAGATTTTTTTAGGATTTTCAAATGATTATCTACAATATTTTGACTAATAGAAATATATAGTTTCTAAATATAGTAAATAATTTCTAAATAACTATAAATAGTTAAATATATTTTTACGAATTCCTTCGACTAATCAATCTTGACCGCGACTAGACATACGTTCATATTTCTTGTGATTTTGACTTCTTCATATCAACCATAGGCTAATCGGACTATCCTGGACTCAATGGGATTATCGGTTTCACCAGCTAAGGGCCCCAGGCAAGTACATTTATTGTTTGTTTTTAATATTGTTAATTCCTAGATCACACTATTCAGTTATATCATACTTGATTCTTGACACGCTCGTCACATAATTGTACCTCATATTTCCTGTACATGACATGCTTCCTTTCTTGTATGGTGTCGGGACGGAAAAGTACTAATAGATATATGATCAGACCTTAGACCATGTTTTATTTCCTGCACAGTAGACCTTGTTAATTAACTTAGACCTTATGGTGTAACTGTCCCTATACCGACCACATATCGAAAGGTACTTCAAAACACATAGATAGTTATATTCTCCAGTTCTACTCGTACATGTTTTCCTGTCTGGTATTTTTCATGTTTCTTGTTACTTTTTCTGGATATTTTCATCATGAATTTTATGACTAGCCATTGTCTTATATTCATTAACATATACTTGAAACTATATTTAATAATTTGTACTCATTCCATTCCTTACTGGAAACCAATTTTTCAGATAGTCGTCTGCTAAGCTATGCCTGGACCATTGGGGAGATATGGGTATGCTGATGTCAACCTAGAGGATTGGTTAGATAGATTAGTGGTTTATTTTCTTCTGTAAGACATTGTACTTAGATTAAATGTAAACTTTAAAATATTGTAAATTAATTTAGATATTGTGAATGAGAAATAATAATTGTCTTATGAGCATTTTGTTTTATTATGGCCTGGACAGCGTTCTACCGTCGACACTACAACGTAGGCTGACACACACTCGTATCCCAAAAAGCGGGTGCAGATCGTGACAACAGTCACTATAGAGTCGCTTGAAGAGACTGTCGAGCCAGCTGCTAGAGATTTGGTAGAGGGGACCATTGATGAACCGGTTGCTAAAGAACCGATTAAGGAGACTACAGAGGGGTCGGTCCGATGACTATTGAAGGGTTGGCCACGAAGATCGTTCCAGAGATAGTCCATGAGGCTCCCCAGACGTCAACTGCAAAAATTTTCGAAAAGCCGACAAGGGAGCCCATTAAAGAGCCAGCCATCCACTAGACAACGTTGACAAGTACTGTCATTGCTCCATTGATGGCCTCCGTCCCAGTCATGGCACCAGCTGTCTAGGCCGTAATACCTAGTCATATATTAGCTTCTGCTGTTGCTGCTCCGGGACCTTCCATTATGGCATCTCCGATGACCCCAATGGGTATGGCTGACAATACTTATTACGCCAACCTCATCCTGGGCACCATTCGCTATTCTTTAAAGCGTGGTATAGACGGTGTCCTGCAGCGTAACCAAACGCTTAGGCGGGCTCGGTCCGCATTAAGAGCCCGGCTAGCGGTGTTACGTGAATGTCAGGACTACAAAGTGAAAGCAGATAAAATAGAGGCTCTCCTAACGGAATTAGAAGCCACCGTCTCAGAGCTTCAAGATCTTGAGCACAACATTTCATCTCTAGCAGACGCAAAATTAGAGAAAATGGCCGCTGAACTTTTACATGACGAACGAAGGCGTCAGGCTCCGACTAACAGGCTTGCCAAGATTGAAACATAGATTGAAGAGGCAAAAGATGTCGAAGTTCAAGTCTGCCGTCGAACAACCTTAGAGGAATACAGCGAGACCCTCCGGGACCAAATTCGACAGCTGGAAGAGGTATTGGCCTTCGCTAAAAGTGAGCTAGAGAAGTCAAGAGACCAGCAAGAGGTCCTTCGCCAACGATCCAAAATCCTAGCTCAGGAGAGGGAAAGCATTGGCGTTCGTCAGACAGAGCTAGACCTTGCAAGACAGAACCTGTTCCGGCTCGAGGATGAGGCCGCCCGACGACAGGAGGCAGAGCGTCGAGCCAAAGAGTTGGTCAGACCCTAGGTTGCTCTTTTAAGGAGTCGACTAAAAAAACTTATGTGTCGCTCGTCGCAAAGCTAATGTGTTTCGTCTTTTTGTCCCTCAACTTTTGGTTTTTGTAGGGAAGAAAGACAGACTTTTCTTTTTCATGAATGAACACTTTTAGTTTTGCTTCTTTACTTGCCCATTTACTGTGAACATTCTGTACAATAATAAGAATTCTCTCAGAGGTAATATAACATGATGGGATGGAGGTAACTCCGCTGGGGATAAGGTGGTTACTCAGAGATAATATGGACATGGTAAACACAAAATTTTTGTAGAAGAATTTTTTTGCTCAGAGGTTATATGGACATGGCACGGATAGATTCCACGCATGTATAGAACGACTCAAAGGTAATATGGACGTGAAATATTCTATAGATAATTATGAAAATAAGAGGTTTGTCATGGAAAAGATGTCTACTCAGAGGTAATATGGACATGATAGGCATGAATTTCGTTGGGGGTGTAGAAAAATAACTCAGAGGTAATATAGACATAGAACGTTTTCTACTGGTGAAGTGTGGAAGGGGTGAATTCGTTAACATAATCCATAAACGCTCGCGGGGGATATGGAAATATTTGCCGATTTATGCCTCAGACATAGTATTTCTTTAGGAATTTACCATTGACCGGCATCATTAGCAAATCGCCATTAAGTTTGGCTAGTCGGCAAGCGCCATTGGAGTAGACCGTCCTTATGACAAATGGTCCTTCCCACTTGGGCTCGAACTTCCCATCAGTCTAATGAGTCATCACCATCGATCTTCGGAATGATAAGACGATACCACCTACTTGGAATGTCCTCTCCCGGACCTTTTTGTTGAAGGCCACGAAAATCCAAGCTTGATAGAGTTTGATACGTTGTTGTGCCAGTAAGCGCTTCTCGTCCAACGCTTCCAGATCCTACAGCCGACGGCGTTGATTGTCTTCGACTATCAGCTGGTTGGTTATAGCCACCTGTAGGGACGAAATCTGGATTTCTAGAGGGAGTACCGCTTCGCTTACGTAGACAAGTGAAAATAGCGTATTTCCTGTAGGTGTCTGCACGGTCGTACGGTAAGCCCATAGACACTCGTCGAGCTTTTCGTTCCAATCGTGCTTATTAGAAGATATGACTTTCTTAAGCAGCTTAACAATTGTCTTATTGAATGCTTCAGCTAGTCCATTCGCTGTTGTAAAATTCCTAAATTTCTACTATATTTTTTTTAAAATTTTGCTACTGATTTAAAATTTTGTATTGTACGTCGCATAGTCGTATTGTATGTCACACGCGAAATTTTGATTTTCGAAAATTGCTCGACGAGTGCGAATATGTGCGAGCGTACATATTTCTTTTAAAAATATTTTTTTATTATTTGTATCAATTCAAAATAATAATTATTTTTAGCTACCAAAATTTCTAAATTTATGATTTATTTATGAGAAGTCTTTTTAGACAGTTATAATAATAAATAATATTCTTATAAAATTTTATTTTAGAAGCATATATTTATGTAAATATTATTTGGTCATAGATAAATATTTCCTAATTATTTATTAGTTTATTTTAAAACAATAATGTAATTTTTGAAATTATTATTATTAGTATTTTGGGAAATCATATTTTGAAATTATTATGGCAATTTAAATTCTTGATTTAAATTATTTTAAATAGTTTGAAATAAGGATGAAGATTTATCCATTGGATTTATTTGGATTTAAACTAGATTGAGATTGGTTTTGATTGAATTAAATTATTTAAATTAGTATGGAATCTATCTAATTGGGATTTAAATAATCCCAATCATTATCCTATTGGGAATTCCCACATCCTATAAATAGGCAGGTACTCCTCCAACTTTCTATCATTACTCCATAAATAATTTTCATCCACCGTGTATCGTGTCCGTGTCACCCATCCAATTTCTTATTCCAATTTTACATTAACATTTTTCCCTTATGCCGAACAACCCCGACATAGCCATACAAATCAAAATCCTACAATTTATGTGTCCCGCAGCCACGCTGTTCGACCCGGCGTTGTCATCCCGATCCCCCGCCTCCTTCAACAGCCGCCCTTTCCGTCTTCCACCATGTTGTCGACCACCGTATCCTGGCCCCGGCTCTTCCGGCCACCCCCACCTATCGTCACCACCGTCCCGTCTCTACCACATCGTCATCCCCGACACCCTCGCCACCATCACCACCTTACTCCGGTCATCCCTAGTACGACCACCACGACCCCAATTCGAACCCCGTTGCCATCGCCACCTCCATCAGCAATTTCCTACCAAACCTCCACAACCACCGCTGCGTCGCTGTGGCCAACCACCACAAACACGTACCTTCCCACATCCTCACCGGCCACACTTCCCGGCCACCACCGACGAAAATCCACCACCACCATCGACACCACAACAAATAATAGAAGGAGGAGAAGAAACCTAACCTGACCTCCGCCCTTGGCGCCGACCGATCCGCCATCAGCCGCTCCTCCGGTGAGCCACTCGCCGCCCCAACGTCGGAGCTTCTCTGGTAAACCCCCGCCGTCGACCCCTTCCTCCACCGGACCACTCCGCGCCTCTCCGCAGATTCCGGCCGCCCAGATCTACACGTCCGCCGCTGACGAAGCCATGCCGCCGCCTCGGCTTCGTCCCTCCGCCTATCCACCGCCCATCGCGCGCCGGCGAGGCCACCCGCACCAGGCGCCGCGCCACCGGGCAGCCCCCATATCCGGCGCCCCCTTCTCCTCTGTGACCTCCGCTCTCCTCCGACGTTCCTCCGCCGGCCCGAGCACCGGCATCAGAACCACCCTCCGCCCGTGCAACCCCGGTGAGCCCTCCCCTTTCTCATCTCTCTCTCTCTCTCCCTCTCTCACTGAGAATTTTTGGGAAAGAGTTATTAACACTGTGTTCATTTGTATTGTTTTTTTTTCCTTTTATTTAATTTTTTTAAACATACTGCTTTATACTTATTAATTATTATTATTATTATTATTATTATTATTATTATTATTATTATTATTATTATTATTATTATGATGATTTATATTTATTTATTGTTAGTATTATTATTATTATTAGTATTATTATTATTTTAGTTATCAGTACAAAACCAAATATAAATTATTATCATTTTCTAGTTTACTATTTATCATGATAATTATTAGTTTTCTCTAAAATATTAAGGTAAATAGTTCCAAGTATTTTTTATATTAATTATTATCATTTTTAGAAGTTATTATAATTATTATTATGATTATTATGTCTCATTGTTATATTTTATAATAATTACCTAAAATTGTTTTTCTCCTACTAGTAAATATAGTTTAAAATATTTTCCTACAAACATATTTGATGAATAAAAACCTACTTTTAAATATTATGTTTTCTAAAAAAATAGTATATATATATATATATATATATATATATATATATATATATATATATATATATATATATATATATATATATATATATATATATATATATATATTTGTCCGCAACTTCTCCTCGACTATCGCCATTTGTCATAACTAATCATACATATCTATTCCTCGCGACTTCAGACCTCTGCCCATCGACCATGGCTATTGCACACATCGAAACTTGTCGCAACATCACACCACACCAGGCCCGCTACCAGGCAAGATACCTTGCCATTATACTGTTTATTTTTAGTTTGCATTTTATTACATATCACTGTTCGTTTATTTCCCGTTCTTGATTTACTGTCTGCTCAGTGATATTAGATGTACTTTGTTTTTTATCCTTTGATTGCATATGGACCTAGGTTAAGGGACTACCGTTATAGTGTGTTGCATATACCTTAACAAACAGTTGTACCACGAGGATGTGTGAGATGAGTAGCATGTAGAGGTTCTTGCATGTGGGCTCATCCCCCATGTACATGCGTTAGGGCTAACTGCTAATAGAGGCATGTTAGGAGACTTAGCAGTTAGTAGAGGTACATGGTCGTGGATGCGACTTGACAGGTACATTGAATGGGGAGACCATTTCCTTGTCGTATGGGCTTCTATTGCACTTCCCTTTTAACCCGGAATCTCCGCTGGAGATACGGGTATGAGCCTCTCAGGTTGGCCACTGTCGTTTTTCAACGTCATGCTCTCGGTCACTGGTGCCCAAGTGGGGACTATACCAGATCCCATTTACAGCCAGGGCTCATGCGACGGAAGGTTTGTTCTTACTGCATGTTCACTTTAGTACGGTTTAGGTTACCTTATTTATGTCTTGTCACTTTCTTTGATTGTGGCATGTTTTATATTCAGTATTTATATGGCATATTTATTGTATCTTGTTACGTCCCTCTGAGGACCTGGTTTTTCCCCAGTGTGTGTTTTCATGATTTCTTGCAGGTGCTCTCGCTAAGGCCATTCCTTCCTCAGTGATGATTGTTCTTGGACTCGTCACTTGCTCTCGCTTGCTAAATTCTTTCCTTGTATATTTTTTTCCTATTTAATTTAGTTGGTAGTGGACTTTGTCTCCGCCCAACTATGGTGTACATGACAAACTCAAAGTTGCTTTGATATTATTATATATCTTTGTGGATGAGATTTAGTGTCTTGGCTTTCTACATTTACAGCTTATGTATATATGCGAGTCGTATATTTACTCGTATGTATGCAGCTGGCATGAGATGTATCTAGTCTCAAGTATTGGTACTGGGGCGTTACATGTTTTTGTGGTGGCCCATGCAGGTCTAGTTTTCCGTTTCGGTTACATGATTAAACCAAACGGACCTGCAATATAGGATTAGAGTCTAAAAATTTCATCCACCTACTTGACATCCTTTCTTGACTTCAAATTCCGAACTCTCGTTCGACCTCCTTGAATTGCATCTTGCTTGACTCCTTCTACCGTAAATTCTTAGTTTCGTGTTTAGTAAGATGACTACACTAGTATATGCCCATAGGTTAAACACATGGCTAGATGGATTGCATTGACAATTATATGTATTAGGGTTTTATTTGAGTTATAAAGGAGTTTCATTTTTCTAGGAAGTATGATTTTAAGGATTAGTTGATTTCAAGTTGGGTAGTAGCATATTACCGCCTTCAATGGATAGTTGGAATTTTATTTTGCTATTACAAGGTGGTATACACAAGAGGACAGAAAACAATTTTATGGATTATGATTTTTGGAAATAGCGAAATAGTTTATGATTTATTGGGATATGAAACCGATTTGAGAAACATCTTTAAATTGTGACACATGATTTACGATTAAGTTCAAGTTTGGATTGAATATGTTAAAGTTTATCTCGAATTTATTAAAGTGTTATAAATTATAAGTTATGATTTTGTAACGACTAGAGAATATGAAGGGTTTATGATTTACGATTTATTAGGAAGTTTGAGGTTTTAAATTGAATCTACGATTTACGAATTATAAGTATTTAAATTTGAGCTTGAAGAGATAATGGTAAAAATTTTGTTTGAAATATTTTTGGAAGATAAGGAATCGACTTTGAAGGAAAAATATTTTTGCTCATATGATCTATGATTTATAAAGTTAATTAGATTCGAGTTTAAAAGCCTTGATTATGGATATTTAAATTTTGGTAAAAAAAAAGGGTTATTATTCAAGTTGCGATATACAAGGGTTGTTTCGGGATTTACTAGAGATTTTAAAAAAAAATTGTGATTAAAGTTGACAATCTAAGATAATTTAAATTTTGGCGAAGTATTTTGGAAAATTCTATTGAGAAAATTTCGAGGAACTTGAAATCTTAGATTAAATCATATATTGGTAGAGGACTAAGAAGCAAGTAAGGTCACCCTAGTGAGATAGAATTATTCCACATTAGATTGCCATGCCACCTATGATTATGATATTGCATATACACAAGTGTAATCAGTCATAGACCAAACCGATGAACGTATCTTTGACTTACTCGACCTTCCCTCAAATCTAGATTATTATTCATGACCATCTAATTGTTTGAAATTAGAAGTGATTAGAACCATCCCCTTGACCAAACCCTCATCTAGGAGACTAATTTCTCTCTAGAAACTGTGTCTCTAACTTATCTTAACTTGATCGACGAGATTTTCTAATTATCTTATTTCGTGCTTTAATCTTTTATTTTTTGCATTAATTAGTATCTTATGAAAACCCACTTTTTATTTTTGGATCATTCAACGTTCCCTATCGTGACTTTGATATTTGGAGCACAACACTAGACCTTTTCTTCCAACAAATTTTACATGCAAGACCTAGACGAGCTCACCTTCATGTAGGTATATCATGTCCCACTAAAACACATCCCCTTGTACTCTATTTTTATGTTACGACTTTCGGGCCATAAAGACTCAACTATAACCTATACCATGGTACCGATATACTTTTGACTATATATTTGGACTCAATCACGACTCAAATCTTCGGCCCGTTTGAGATCTACTAAATCCGTTAAATGCTTAACCTTGTGTTTCTATCTTGACCGCTTAACCCTTGTCATTTTATTTTCTTGTATTATCTTGATTTACTTAGACCCATAACACCTTTTACTCTTCATGCAATATTAGCAACACTTACTTTTCTCCCTTCCAATTAAATTGCTTTCTCATACTTCACTATGATTTCTCCATTGTTTACGCCACCTTGTTCCTTGTATGATTCCTTTATGCAAAATAAAATTTGATCATGACAATCTTGAGTTAGTAGAAGTTAGATTAGAGAGCCCCACAGCATGAATAAATAATGTAGTTGGTTAAAGATAATTACGAGATTATGAGGTATAGATGGGACGTAAATGGGAATGTGCAATAAATTCGAATCAATGAAGAAAGGAATGGTATATTATGTTTTGATGAAACACTCGAGGATAAATAGACTTCGCGACTTTCAAATTTGTTTTGAGGTAACTACATATCGAGTGAAATTTTTTTTTCTAAGGTGTTGATGGTTTAAGAACCAAATTTATATATTAAATTTATGGATGCAATTTTTGATAAAGACAATGTTGGCGTTGCTTTCGATAACATATAGTGTTATGATAATACTAGTTTTCAAGGATAACTAATTGTTGAAGAAGGAAACCTTTATATTTCGATTAAGTTCTAAAATGATTATGAATAAGAAGTTGAGAGGAGTTCATTTCTACCATTAAGAAACTGAGATTATTGAAGAAGAAATTTTGAGAGAGACTAATAAATATTTGAGGAAATTGTCACGACCCGCACCCTAGAGTAAGGGCACGAGACGTGGGTACGTCCAGCCTACGCCGCAGTGTCGACGGTAGAACGCTGTCCTAAGTCAATCATCTAACAATATAAAGGTACCTGTACAGTTTTTACTCTCCGAATGGAGGTGACATAACAATATACAGTCTCAATCACATCTAAGGTAGAAGAATGAAAGACAGATAGATAGATAGTAACTCAAGAGAACAGTACAATAGATGAAATAAGTCTAAGTGTCTAGGATAACATAACATCCAGAATGTTAACCCAAAATACAAATAAGTCTAAGGGTCTATACATCTCAACATCTCAAAATACAACTCAGAATGTGAGACAAAATAATAATATAGAAAATGACTGTCTAGCTAAACTAGCCTAGACTACTGGGGCAACATTCTCAGCTGCAGGTGGATCCTGCTGAGGGTCCTCAACACAAGTGTCATCTAGTCCTGCTCCATAATACGTAGTCACCCATGCCTCATCCTCGTCCTCTGTAATATTTTCAACAGGTCCAGTCAGGACAGGAACGAGCACAATACATCTCACACAGTTTATATCAGGTTAGGAAATACGATACAAGCAATAGAGTAAAATACAGGAAGTGCTGAAAGGAATATACGCTGTAAAAGAAATAGTTGTAAAGGAAATATCTACTGTATATAGAGAACTGTAAGTGGTTAGTGATGTAGAGTACAAGATAGGCATGTGAATGGCTAGAATTTATACATGATTACACTACTGAATTTATACATGATTACACTACTTTGGAATTATTCACATGTCTACTTCTACTCTCCCGTTTCCCCAATCAATACACAAGGATCTAGACAGGTTACGTTATTATACATTACTTCACATGAGGCTCATAATGAGTATACGTGAAGTTATACATGAGGGCTCAGTGAATCATGAGAGTACATGATCACATGAGTGCACATGCATGATGGAAACATAGGAGTACATGATGAAAGTGAAACATACGTAACATGAAGTACCCGATGCTCCCGAGGGGGATAACATCTCATGTAAAGATCCATATAGTACCAATCCGTGTTACCAACGTGACAGCATCAAGTAAAGTAATCTAGAGCAAGAAAGTAAAGCCTGAACAAGTATGAAACGGTCAGAGAATGTACTCGCCTGATGTATGAATGTCTGTAGAGAATATGCTGTCTGAGGAGAGGTGTCTGGCTCCTGATCAGAGCAACACAAGTCACAATGTATTCTAAATAGTAAAAATGAAGTTTACTATGCTTACTACATGATTCTAGGTCAATCTGGTCAAAAGTCAACTCTTGGTCAGCTCTTGTCAACTCTAAAGGTCAAACTAGTCAAGTTAGGTCAAACATGGTCAGACTAGTTAGGGTTTTAGTCAAACTAGTTAAACTAGTCGTTTTAGGTTAATCCTAGTCAATTCTAGGTTAATTAGGTCAAATTTGACCTAAGGTTGACTTTGGTCAACACTAGTCAAACAAGGGTCAATTGGCCAACCTAATAACTATAGGCTCGTAATTAGGTTCCATAGGCTAATATCATATAGGTTTCCATATAAACCTATATCTAGAAAGTCACATATATATACATATCTATATATATAGATATACACAAGTCTATCTACTACATATATATATATATATATCAATATATGTATACACTATATATAATACAAAATCACACACACACATATATATAATGACACATATATATAATAACATATATAGATAGTGAGAGAGGGAATAATGAGAGAGTGAAAGAGAGAAAAAGAGAATGATACTGCTACAAGGGGGCATGGTGTGTGTTCACAGAGAACAGGGGGGTGTTCCAGATTTCTGGAACCCAGAAATCAACACACACACACCACATAGTACACACATATATATATATACATAACTACATATATACGCATGTACATGCACTCAAATCCTACCTACACACACACATATACATACCCTACGTATACATACACCAAAAACATACATTTACATGTACAAAAATCATTTTGAAATTCAATTTTGAAAACTGGAAAATATCCCAAATTTCTGGAAAATAGCACTGTGTACTCGTGAAGTGGGTAAACCGAAATACAACCTCAAACCCGACTAAGGTCCCCAACACTTGGTTGGTAATCGTGTCCCACAGTGTCCCCTAGCATCTAGGGTGCCTGACACGAAGTCTAGACACGATACGACGTGTCCAACCCTCTAAAAACCTAAACCGGTAAACACTGACACACACACGCAAACACTGCGTCGTGCACGTGTGCAACTCACTCTAGGACACGGCACACACACACACACGTGTCTCGTGCTCATGCACGAAGGTGCGTCTGGGGGTTGTGCACGTGTCCAAGTGCCTGCCTCGTGTCCACGTCACTCCAGGACACGATACGAACACCGTATCAGTCGAGGAAACTCGACTGATACACGCTGCTATGCGCAGCGTCGTACAGTGATTCACGTGTCTCGTGGACACGATACGAGCCACGTGGGATCTCGTGGTCATGTCCACGTGTAGCCCACATGTTGGGCTACACACTCGTGCAACCACGAGGTATCCAAGTGTCGTGTCCGTGCGACACGACATGCACGAAGTTGGCCCCCGCGCGCGTGTGCACTCTCAGTGCACAACCAGTGCACGTGTCCTCGTGTCCTCAATACGACACGAGAGTGTCTCAAACTCGAGGGGGGGGCTTATCAGAGGTTGCCCCCTCCTCTGTGCCAAGTGGCACATGTCCACGTGGTGTGGACACGAAGGAATCCGTGTCGGGTAGCAGGGCATTGTGCGTGCACTGTCGCTGTGTGTCCGTGTCGATTTTCGATACGAAATTGACACAGTGTCGTGCTCAGTCAATTGGGTTCATGTTCTACTAGTCTAGGGCTACAAGAATATGTAATTTGTTTTGCAAAATAACAAAGTTCAATCCTTTGGGGCATTTCATCAAACATGGTTTTATAACCTAGGATACGTGTCCGATACGGACACCAAACCAACCCTAGATTTCACCAAACTTGTCCCACAGCTAGGGTAGACCTATATGCATGCATTTATGAAGAAAAAACACAATATTAGCTAGGTTTATGGGTATTTACCTATTGATGCAAATTCCAAAGGAAACTCAATAAAGAGGGGGGTGTTTGTCCTTCCACTTGGTGATGCCCAAAGCTTGTGAAATCTGGATTGCTAGCCTCCCTTAGAACCCTTGATGTTGTAGGGTCCCAATGCAAAAGACTAGAGTGAATTTAGATCAAAAATGATCAAGTTATGGTGGTTTGAAGGTAGAGGATTTTCTAGGTTTTTGAAACATGTAGATTGGTGTGTAAAGGGTTGATATGGTTAAATAGGAAGGGGTAGTGCTAGGGGGGTACCCTTTGGCCGGCTATGGCAAGGGGGGTGTCCTTGGCCTTTCTTCAAGGTGAAGGCAAGGACTTTGGTGCCAAGTTGAGATCTTTTGAGGGTTTTAAGCAAAATATCTATTATGTAAATATCTAGATATTTATACTACTTAACCAATGACTAATATCTATCCTCAAGCTTCTAGGTTAGTAGCTAACCTCTAGATTAGGGTAAACTAGGTTAGGGACTAACATGGTACTTAACAATAATTAAAATAATATTAAAATCACATAATTCCAAATAAAATCTAGTAAATTACCAAAATACCCTTTTAGGCTAAAATCACTAATTTGATGTTCTAAGCCTATGGCTAGGCTCACATGGTCATGGCAAACTTCTAGGTTAAGTAATAACTAGGGTTTCCCTAGTTTAACCCCCAATTCACAAATCAACAAATTAAATGGTTTTACACTAGCCAAAAATTATCTAAAATCATAACATGCATTAATTATCACTAATAAATGATTATTAATACAAAATTTTAAAATTAATCTAATTTCAGAAATGTGGGTGTTACAAGTCTACCCTCCTTAAAATAATTTTGTCCTCGAAATTTAAAGACGAAACTGAAATTGATGAGAAGGATAGAAAATCATACCTCAAGTTACAAATAGATAAGGGTATCGCTCGCGCATCTCATCCTCCCGTTCCCAGGTGGACTCTCTTGGAGAATGATGCCTCCATGCGACGCGAACCAGTGGTATCGTCTGGTTCCTCAATGCCTTCTCCCGTCGATCCAGAATCTCAATAGGCTGCTCTGGATAACGAAGAGTAGGACCCACCTCGATCTCAGAATGATCAAGTATATGGCTAGGATCTGCCACGTACCGTCTCAATTGCGACACGTGAAATACGTTGTGGACTCCCTCCAATGCTGGTGGTAAGTCTAGCCTGTAAGACACGTCACCGACTCTCCCGCTGATAACGAAAGGGCCGATGAAACGCGGGCTAAGCTTCCCACCTCCACCAAAACGTATAGTGCCACGTGTCGGAGATATCCTCAAAAATACCTGGTCTCCAACCTATTCACAAACAAGGTCTCAATTTAATCATGATAATCAAACATGGTTAACAAAACACAAACAAGACAACCTAATTCTAATCCTATCTCTAAGCTGTACCTCAAACTCCAAAGGTCTGCAGTGGCTATCGGCCCAATGCCGATGTCTGTCCTGCGCCATGCGAAGTCGATCTCTGATGAGCTTCACCTTCTCTGCTGCATCCACAACCATCTCAGGCCCCAATAAAGCTCGCTCCCCAATATCATCCCAAGACAAGGGTATACGATATCTACGCCCGTACAGTGCCTCGAAGGGTGACATCTCAATGCTGGCCTAAAAGCTGTTGTTGTATGCAAACTCTACCAAGTACAGGTGACTCTCCTAAGATCCTCCAAAGTCCAGGACACAAGTCCGCAGCATGTCCTCCAGTATCTGAATGGTCCGTTCTGACTGTCCGTCTGTCTGAGAGTGGTATGCAGTACTAAACTTGAGCTGAGTGCCCAAGCTAATATGCAAGCTCCTCCAAAAATATGAAGTAAAATGACTGTCCCGGTCCGATACAATGCTCACTGGAACTCCATAAAGTCTGACTATCTGTAGCATATACATCTCCGATAGCTTCTCGGTAGACAAACCCACTTTGAATGGCAAGAAGTGGGCCGATTTGGTCAACCTGTCGACGATGACCCAAATCGCGTCCTTCCCTCCTGGAGTATACGGCAATCCCAAAACAAAGTCCATCGTGATGTGCTCCCACTTCCACTCCGGAATGGGCAATGGTTGTAACAGTCCTCTTGGCCTCTGCCTCTCTGCCTTTACCTGCTGACAGATCAAACACCTGGCTACGAAGTGTGCTACCTCGCGCTTCATCCCACTCTACCATACATGTTCTCTCAGATCCCTATACATCTTGTTGGCTCCCGGATGTATAGAGTACTGAGAACGGTGGGCCTCCTACATAACCTGCTCTCGAAAGTCTCTACTGGGCACATACAGTCTGGAACCGTGCCTCAATGCACCATCCCCTGTAAGAGTGAACTCATCGTTCGCAAATCCTGCTCTGACCTGCTCCCTGATGCATCGTAGAGAAATGTTATCGAACTGAGCCGACTTGATCCTATCAATCAAGTTCGACTGAATCTGGAGGCCCCACATCTGCATCTGCACTCCCGGCACAATCACCTCGATCCCAAGGCTCTCCAAGTCCGCTAATAAGTAGCGATCCATCGTCAAACACATAGCTGCCGGATATCTGCTCAAAGCATCGGCAACCACGTTGGCCTTCCCTGGGTGATACTGCAGTAGAATATCAAAGTCCTTCATCAGCTCCAACCATCTGCGCTGCCTCATGTTGAGCTCCTTCTGCGTAAACACGTATTTCAAGCTCTTGTGGTCTGTAAATATCTCCACGCGCTCTCCATACAAATAGTGTTTCCACAGCTTCAGAGCAAAGATAACTGCCGCCAACTCCAAATCATGGGTAGGGTAGTTCTTCTCATGGGGACGTAACTGCCTGGAAGCATAGGCAATCACCTTCCCATGCTGCTGCAAGACACAATCCAAACCCTTCCCCGAGGCGTCACTGTAGATAGTGAACCCGCCTGATCCTGATGGCAATGTCAGAATCGGGGCTGTCGTCAACCGCTTCTTCAACTCATCGAAAGCGGCCTGACACTCCTCTGACCAGATAAACTTTGCGTCCTTCCGGGTCAGCCTAGACAACGGCTCTGCAACCCGGGAGAAATTTTGGACGAACCTCCTGTAGTAGCCTACAAATCCTAGGAAGCTCCTGATCTCTGCCACTGACGTCGGTGCTGCCCAAGCCTCAACTGCTGATATCTTCCTTGGGTCGACTGAGATCCCATCTCCAGTCACCACATGACCCAGGAAGTCAACTCTGTCTAGGAAGAACTTGCACTTCGAGAGCTTGCCGTAAAGCTGCTCCTGCCTGAGAGTCTCCAGGACCACTCTCAAGTGCTCCTTCTCTGCCTTCGAGTACACCAGGATGTCGTCGATGAACACCACCACAAACTTATCTAAGTACTGGTGGAACACCTTGTTCATCAAGTTCATAAACACCGCCGGGGCATTAGTCAACCCAAACGGCATCACCATAAACTCGAACTGGCCGTACCGCGTCCTGAACGCCGTCTTCGGAATATCCTCCCTCTTCACCTTTACCTGGTGGTAGCCTAACCTCAGATCGATCTTCGAGAATACCCGAGCTCCGCTCAACTGATCGAAGAGATCGTCGATCCGCGACAGTAGATATCTGTTCTTGATCGTCAGACTGTTGAGTGCCCTGTAGTCGATACACATCCGTACCGACCCATCCTTCTTCGGTACAAAGAGTACCGGTGCACCCCAAGGTGAAGAACTAGAGCGGATGAAGCCCTTATCCTGTAACTCATCCACCTGCTTCTTTAATTCCACCAACTCGCTATTGTTCACTCGATAGACATGCTGAGAAATCGGTTCCGCACCTGGAACCAAGTCTATCGAGAACTCAACGTCTCTGTCTGGTGGAAGCCCAGGCAACTCCTCTGGAAATACGTCCATGAACTTAGCTATCAATAGATGTGGAACTGGCTGCTCCTCAACCGAAGCTCCACAGAAAACTCCGCTAGTCTGTTCTGCCTGCCGTCGGGAATATACAAACTCTGGCTCTTCTGGCACTCTGAACAGAACTCTACCCTCGCGGCAATCTATGCTGGCGTGGTGCCTGCTCAACCAATCCATACCGAGCACAATATCGTAGTTCGGTAGTGGCATTACGAGCAAACACACATCCAACTCTCGGCCTCCCAAAACTACTCTCCGTCCCTTGCAAACATCACGAACGAGGATAATGCCACCCCCAGTCGTGATCTTGCAAGTCCTAGGCAAGGATTCAGATATAACATGATGTCTAATCGTAAAAGATACTGATACAAAGCTATGGGAAGCCCCAGAATCGAACAATGCAAAAGCTGGAATAGAGTCGAGAAGAATAGAACCTGCTATCAGCTCTCCAGTAACCTCAGCATCCTCTGCTGCCATGGCGTAGGCTCACCCCTGCTGTCCACCCTTGGCCTGATGCTGGTGCTGGGTGAACCTCTGCTGCTGAGTCGGCAAAGGTCCCTTCTGCT
Source organism: Iris pallida (assembly GCA_029216955.1). NCBI lineage: Eukaryota > Viridiplantae > Streptophyta > Magnoliopsida > Asparagales > Iridaceae > Iris > Iris pallida. The sequence goes on along the minus strand of JANAVB010031019.1, from coordinate 13,690,459 downwards.
GCCCTGCCGGAGCCTTGGCTCCGCCTCCCTGAACTGGTCGTTCCGAAGACATGGGACACTCCCTCAGCTGGTGGTCTCCGGAACCACATAGTAGACACCTGCCAAGCCTCTTTCTGCAGTCATTCCATCCATAACCCTGCTTCTTGCAGAAAGTGCAACTGACGACCTGCTGCCTGGGTGCCTGCTGCTGGTGCCTCGGCTGCTGCTGCACCTGCTGGAATGGCCTCTGCTGCTGGAATGGCCTCTGCTGCTGGTGCTGAAAATGAGGCCTCTTGGCCTGTCCTCTACTGCTGCCAGCTCCCTGAGTGTCGCGGCCCCTCTTGAGCTTCAGCTCAAGATCATCCTCAGCCGCCATCGCTCCTGCCAGGATCTCCTCAAAAGTGGCATTCCTGTCACTCTTGGTCAAGGACTTGACCTCCTTGACCAAGCCCTTCCTGAACCTCCTCGTCTTTGCTGTCTCGCTAAGGCCCTCCACAAACCTGCTCAACCGGCAAAACTTACCGGAATACTCCTCTACAGTCTGGTTCTCCTGAACCAAGTTCTTGAACTGGGTCTCCAAGGCACCGACTGCCTGATCCGGGAAAAACTTCCCCTTGAAGAGCTCCTTGAACGCTCCCCATGTCTGCCCTGGAGTACCTACTCTCGGGTCCGTCTGATACCAGGTACGGGCAAGATCCCGCATCTGGCTGGCTGCTGCCTCTATCTGGAGTCCGGCTGGTATCTCCGCCAGTCGGAAAATCTCCTCAATGTGCTCAATCCAGTCATCAGCATAAAGAATCCCCTCTGTCCCCAAGAAGTCCCTGGGGTTCATCTTCTTGAACTCCTGAATGTCCGGAATCCTCTGCTGTCGCGGCTGTCCCGATCCTCCATGTGGCTGGACAGCCAACCTCTCCACCGTCGCTCTAGCCAGCTGATGGACCTCATCTATGCCCCTGGTAAACTCCATCGTCTGACGCTACTGTTGGGCCTGCTGCGTCTCTAGGAAATGCTGGAAGTATGCAAACATCTGTGCAGCATCTACTAATCCAGATGGCATCGGCGGTTGGAACTGTGGCTGGTGCTGCTGAAACTGTGGCTGACGAAACTACGGGGGTGGCATGTCTGGGGTAGCTGGGATGGTCCCCGAATAGATAGAGGTGCACCCCCAAATGTGGCAGAAGCTCCCACATGAGCTGGAGTAAGGGGAGCTGTGGTCCCCGGGTCCTGGTGAGCTGGACGAGAGGTGAAAGACCTCTCAGTGGTGTCACCTAGACCGAGATGCTACGATCGTGTCTCCACCATCCTGAAGACAGATCAACAAGAAAAATCAAAACGGAGAAGAAACGATATAGTCAAAGGAGACAGTTTATTTTCAAAAGAAAGATAATATCAGCAAGAATTTAGATAGCAGGGATTTAGATAAGAGTTTTTCCTAATGTGATTGAGTACCTCGAAACTACATCCTATTTCCTACTGCAGGCTGTGGCGATACTTTAATTCGAAACCACCACATAAACGGGACCTGCATGGGCTACCACTAAAAATGTGTCACGACCCGCACCCTAGAGTAAGGGCACGAGACGTGGGTACGTCCAGCCTACGCCGCAGTGTCAGCGGTAGAACGCTGTCCTAGGTCAATCATCTAACAATATAAAGGTACATGTACAGTTTATACTCTCCGAATGGAGGTGACATAACAATATACAGTCTCAATCACATCTAAGGTAGAAGAATGAAAGACAGATAGATAGATAGTAACTCAAGAGAACAGTACAATAGATGAAATAAGTCTAAGTGTCTAGGATAACATAACATCCAGAATGTTAATCCAAAATACAAATAAGTCTAAGGGTCTATACATCTCAACATCTCAAAATACAACTCAGAATGTGAGACAAAATAATAATGTAGAAAATGACTGTCTAGCTAAACTAGCCTAGACTACTGGGGCAACATCCTCAGCTGCAGGTGGATCCTGCTGAGGGTCCTCAACACAAGTGTCATCTAGTCCTGCTCCATAATACGTAGTCACCCATGCCTCATCCTCGTCCTCTGTAATATTTTCAACAGGTCCAGTCAGGACAGGAACGAGCACAATACATCTCACACAGTTTATATCAGGTTAGGAAATACGATACAAGCAATAGAGTAAAATACAGAAAGTGCTGAAAGGAATATACGCTGTAAAAAAAATAGCTGTAAAAGAAATATCTACTGTATATAGAGAACTGTAAGTGGTTAGTGATGTAGAGTACAAGATATGCATGTGAATGGCTAGAATTTATACATGATTACACTACTGAGTTTATACATGATTACACTACTTTGAAATTATTCACATGTCTACTTCTACTCTCCCGTTTCCCCAATCAATACACAAGGATCTAGACAGGTTACGTTATTATGCATTACTTCACATGAGGCTCATAATAAGTATACGTAAAGTTATACATGAAGGCTCAGTGAATCATGAGAGTACATGATCACACGAGTGCACATGCATGATGGAAGCATAGGAGTACATGATGAAAGTGAAACACACGTAACATGAAGTACCCGATGCTCCCGAGGGGGATAACATCTCATGTAAAGATCCATATAGTACCAATCCGTGTTACCAACGTGACAGCATCAAGTAAAGTAATCTAGAGCGAGAAAGTAAAGCCTGAACAAGTATGAAACGGTCAGAGAATGTACTCGCCTGATGTATGAATGTCTGTAGAGAATATGCTGTCTGAGGAGAGGTGTCTGGCTCCTGATCAGAGCAACACAAGTCACAATGTATTCTAAATAGTAAAAATGAAGTTTACTATGCTTACTACATGATTCTAGGTCAATCTGGTCAAAAGTCAACTCTTGGTCAGCTCTTGTCAACTCTAAAGGTCAAACTAGTCAAGTTAGGTCAAACATGGTCAGACTAGTTAGGGTTTTAGTCAAACTAGTTAAACTAGTCGTTTTAGGTTAATCCTAGTCAATTCTAGGTTAATTAGGTCAAGTTTGACCTAAGGTTGACTTTGGTCAACACTAGTCAAACAAGGGTCAATAGGCCAACCTAATAACCATAGGCTCGTAATTAGGTTCCATAGGCTAATATCATATAGGTTTCCATATAAACCTATATCTAGAAAGTCACATATATATACATATCTATATATATAGATATACACAAGTCTATCTACTACATATATATATCAATATATGTATACACTATATATAATACAAAATCACACACACATATATATATATATATATAATGACACATATGTATATAATAACATATATACATATATAGATAGTGAGAGAGGGAATAATGAGAGAGTGAAAGAGAGAGAAAGAGAATGATACTGCTACAAGGGGGCATGGTGTGTGTTTACAGAGAACAGGGGGGGTGTTCCAGATTTTTGGAACCCAGAAATCAACACACACACACCACACAGTACACACACACACACAGATATATATATATATATATATATATATATATATATATATATATATATATACACATAACTACATATATTCACATGTACATGCACTCAAATTCCACCTACACACACACATATACATACCCTACGTATACATACACCGAAAACATACATTTACATGTATAAAACATAACAAAAATCATTTTGAAATTCAATTTTGAAAACTAGAAAATATCCTAAATTTCTGGAAAATAGCACTGTGTACTCGTGAAGTGGGTAAACCCAAATACAACCTCAAACCCGACTAAGGTCCCCAACACTTGGTTGGTAATCGTGTCCCACAGTGTCCCCTAGCATCTAGGGTGCCTGACACAAAGTCTAGACACGACACGACGTGTCCAACCCTCTAAAAACCTAAACAGGTAAATACTGACACACACACGCAAACACTGCGTCGTGCACGTGTGCAACTCACTCTAGGATACGACACACACACACACACACACGTGTCTCGTGCTCGTGCACAAAGGTGCGCCTGGGGGTTGTGCACGTGTCCAAGTGCCTGCCCCGTGTCCACGTCACTCCAGGACACGATACGAACACCGTATCAGTCGAGGAAACTCGACTGATACACGCTGCTATGTGCAGTGTCGTACAGCGATTCACGTGTCTCGTGGACACGCACGAGCCACGTGGGATCTCGTGGTCATGTCCACGTGTAGCCCACATGTTGGGCTACACACTCGTACAACCACGAGGTGTCCAAGGTCGTGTCTGTGCGACACGACACACACGAAGTTGGCCCCCGCGTGCGTGTGCACTGTCAGTGCACGACCAGTACACGTGTCCTCGTGTCCTCGATACGACATGAGAGTGTCTCAAACTCGAGGGGGGTCTTGTCAGAGGTTGCCCCCTCCTCTGTGCCAAGTGGCACGTGTCCACGTGGCGTGGACACGAAGGAATCCGTATCGGGTAGCAGGGCATTGTGCGTGTACTGTCGTAGTGTGTTCGTGTCAATTTTCGACACAAAATCGACACAGTGTCGTGCTCAGTCAAGTGGGTTCATGTTCTACTAGTCTTGGGCTACAAGAATATGTAATTTGTTTTGCAAAATAAAAAAGTTCAATCCTTTGGGGCATTTCATCAAACATGATTTTATAACCTACGATACGTGTCCGATACGGACACCAAACCAACCCTAGATTTCACCAAACTTGTCCCACAGCTAGGGTAGACCTATATGCATGCATTTATGAAGAAAAAACACAATATTAGCTAGGTTTATGGGTATTTACCTATTGATGCAAATTCCAAAGGAAACTCAATAAAGAGGGGGTGTTTGTCCTTCCACTTGGTGATGCCCAAAGCTTGTGAAATCTGGATTGCTAGCCTCCCTTAGCACCCTTGATGTTGTAGGGTCCCAATGCAAAAGACTAGAGTGAATTTAGATCAAAAATGATCAAGTTATGGTGGTTTGAAGGTAGAGGATTTTCTAGGTTTTTGAAACATGTAGATTGGTGTGTAAAGGGTTGATATGGTTAAATAGGAAGGGGTAGTGCTAGGGGGTACCCTTTGGCCGGCCATGGCAAGGGGGGGTGTCCTTGGCCTTTCTTCAAGGTGAAGGCAAGGACTTTGGTGCCAAGTTGAGATCTTTTGAGGGTTTTAAGCAAAATATCTATTATGTAAATATCTATATATTTATACTACTTAACCAATGACTAATATCTATCCTCAAGCTTCTAGGTTAGTAGCTAACCTCTAGATTAGGGTAAACTAGGTTAGGGACTAACATGGTACTTAACAATAATTAAAATAATATTAAAAATCACATAATTCTAAATAAAATCTAGTAAATTACCAAAATACCCTTTTAGGCTAAATTCACTAATTTAATGTTCTAAGCCTATGGCTAGGCTCACATGGTCATGGCAAACTTCTAGGTTAAGGAATAACTAGGGTTTCCCTAGTTTTACCCCCAATTCACAAATCAACAAATTAAATGGTTTTACACTAGCCAAAAATTATCTAAAATCATAACATGCATTAATTATCACTAATAAATGATTATTAATACAAATTTTCAAAATTATTCTAATTTCAGAAATGTGGGTGTTACAGAAATTTTCAATTATGATGATAGAATATTGAGTTATGAAGGTAATACCATTAGTTTTCGAGATTTATCGAACATTGAAGATGGACTTTTATTTTGGTACCTATGGATGCAGTATACATTGACCAATAAATACAAATTTGTAGAAACTAGACTTTAACTTTTACTTGGGCCAAATTGGTTGAAAGTTTTAAATTTTAGAGGAAATTATGGCTTGGAAAGATATGTATAAAGTGAGCTAGTATAATGGAGATTATGGAATTCAAATTTAAGAACTATTTTATGACGAGATAGAGGAAGTTCGAATACAATTATAATCATATTGATTTTTGGTAACGGAACGTGGTACGAAAGAAATTAATGGAAAGAACGATTTATGATAAAAGAGATTACACGAATATTGATTAAGGAATTTATTACCTACTTATGAGGTTGCCTTTTTAAGATTAATGATAAGGTTGATCGAACTTAGTCATTGAATGATTGTCATGATCGAAATCTAAAACCATCGAAATTTTTAGTCGATCAAATGACATATTGCCATTGAAATGTCGTTTCATTCTCGTCAAACAATTGATTGCCTTTTTGTTCAATATGAATCAAATTCTTATCGATTATATGGCGTCTATCTCCTTCGTCCTACCTATCCTAGCCTTCCTAAATTTCGAGGACGAAATTCTTTTAAGTTGGGTAGGATGTAAAACCCCTAAATTTCTACTGTATTTTTTTTTAAAATTTTGGTAGTGATTTAAAATTTTGTATTGTACGTCGCATAGTCGTATTGTACGTCACGCGCGAAATTTTGATTTTCGAAAATTGCTCGACGAGTGCGAATATGTGCGAGCGTACATATTTCTTTTAAAATTATTTTTTTATTATTTGTATCAATTCAAAATAATAATTATTTTTAGCTACCAAAATTTCTAAATTTATGATTTATTTATGAGAAGTCTTTTTAGACAGTTATAATAATAAATAATATTCTTATAAAATTTTATTTTAGAAGCATATATTTATGTAAATATTATTTGGTCATAGATAAATATTTCCTAATTATTTATTAGTTTATTTTAAAACAATAATATAATTTTTGAAATTATTATTATTAGTATTTTGGGAAATCATATTTTGAAATTATTATGGCAATTTAAAATTTTGATTTAAATTATTTTAAATAGTTTGAAATAAGGATGAAGATTTATCCATTGGATTTATTTGGATTTAAACTAGATTGAGATTGGTTTTGATTGAATTAAATTATTTAAATTTGTATGGAATCTATCTAATTGGGATTTAAATAATCCCAATCATTATCCTATTGGGAATTTCCACATCCTATAAATAGGCAGGTACTCCTCCAACTTTCTATCATTACTCCACAAATAATTTCCACCCACCGTGCATCGTGTCCGTGTCACCCATCCAATTTCTTATTCCAATTTTACATTAACATTTTTCCCTCATGCCGGACAACCCCGACATAGCCATACAAATCCAAATCCTACAATTTATGTGTCCCGCAGCCACGCTGTTCGACCCGACGTTGTCATCCCGATCCCCCGTCTCCTTCAACAGCCGCCCTTTCCGTCTTCCACCATGTTGTCGACCACCGAATCCTGGCCCCGGCTCTTCCGGCCACCCCCACCTATCGTCACCACCGTCCCGTCTCTACCACATCGTCATCCCCGACACCCTCGCCACCATCACCACCTTACTCCGGTCATCCCTAGTACGACCACCACGACCCAATTCGAACCCCGTTGCCATCGCCACCTCCATCAGCAATTTCCCACCAAACCTCTACAACCACCGCTACGTCGCTGTGGCCAACCACCACAAACACGTACCTTCCCACATCCTCACCGGCCACACTTCCCGGCCACCACCTACGAAAATCCACCACCACCATCGACACCACAGCAAATAGTAGAAGGAGGAGAAGAAACCTAACCTGACCTCCGTCCTTGGCGCCGACCGATCCGCCATCAGCCGATCCTCCGGTGAGCCACTCGCCGCTCCAACGCCGGAGCTTCTTTGGTAAACCACCGCCGTCGACCCCTTCCTCCACCGGACCACTCCGCGCCTCTCCGCAGATTTTGGCCGCCCAGATTTACACGTCCGCCGCTGACAAAGCCCTGCCGCCGCCTCGGCTTCGTCCCTCCGCCTATCCCCCGCCCATCGTGCGCCGGCGAGGCCACCCGCACCAGGCGTCGCGCCACCGGGCAGCCCCCAGATCCGGTGCCCCCTTCTTCTCTCTGACCTCCGCTCTCCTCCGACGTTCCTCCGCCGGCCCGAGCACCGGCATCAGAACCACACTCCGTCCGTGCAACCCCGGTGAGCCCTCCCCTTTCTCATCTCTCTCTCTCTCTCCCTCTCTCACTGAGAATTTTTGGGAAAGAGTTATTAACACTGTGTTCATTTATATTATTTTTTTACCTTTTATTTAATATTTTTTTAAACACACTGCTTTATACTTATTAATTATTATTATTATTATTATTATTATTATTATTATGATTTATATTTATTTACTGTTAGTATTATTAGTATTAGTATTATTATTATTTTAGTTATCAGTACAAAACCAAATATAAATTATTATCATTTTCTAGTTTACTATTTATCATGATAATTATCAATTTTCTCTAAAATATTAAGGTAAATAGTTCCAAGTATTTTTTTATATTAATTATTATCATTTTTAGAAGTTATTATAATTATTATTATGATTATTATGTCTCATTGTTATATTTTATAATAATTACCTGAAATTGTTTTTCTCCTACTAGTAAATATAGTTTAAAATATTTTCCTACAAACATATTTGATGAATAAAAACCTACTTTTAAATATTATGTTTTCTAAAAAAAATAGTATATATATATATATATTTTTTTTTTGTCCGCAACTTCTCCTCGACTATCGCCATTTATCATAACTAATCATACATATATATTCCTCGCGACTTCAGACCTCTGCCCATCGACCATGGCTATTGCACACATCGGAACTTGTCGCAACATCGTACCACACCAGGCCCGCTACCAGGCAAGATACCTTGCCATTATACTGTTTATTTTTAGTTTGTATTTTATTAATATCATTGTTCGTTTATTTCCCATTCTTGATTTACTGTCTGCTCAGTGATATTAGATGTACTTTGTTATTTATCCTTTGATTGCATATGGACCTAGAGTTAAGGGACTACCGTTGTAGTGTGTTGCATATACCTTAACACAGTTGTACCACGAGGATGTGTGAGATGAGTAGCATGTAGAGGTTCTTACGTGTGGGCTGATCCCCCATGTGCATGCGTTAGGGCTAACTGCTAATAGAGGCATGTTAGGAGACTTAGTAGTTAGTAGAGGTACATGGTCGTGGATGCGACTTGACAGGTACATTGGATGGGGAAAACATTTCCTTGTCGTATGGGCTTCGATTGCACTTCCCTTTTAACCCGGAAGCTCCGCTGGAGATACGGGTATGAGCCTCTCAGGTTGGCCACTGTCGTTTTTCAATGTCATGCTCTCGGTCACTGGTGCCTAAGTGGGGACAATACCAGATCCCATTTACAGCCAGGGCTCATGCGACGGAAGGTTTGTTCTCACTGCATGTTCACTTTAGTACGGTTTAGGTTACCTTATTTATGTCTTGTCACTTTCTTTGATTGTGGCATATTTTATATTCAGTATTTATATGGCATGTTTATTGTATCTTGTTACGTCCCTCTGAGGACCTAGTTTTTCCCCAGGTGTGTGTTTTCGTGATTTCTTGCAGGTGCTCTCGCTAAGGCCATTCCTTCCTCAGTGATGATTGTTCTTGGACTCGTCACTTGCTCTCGCTTGCTAAATTCTTTCCTTGTATATTTTTTTCCTATTTAATTTAGTTGGTAGTGGACTTTGTCTCCGCCCAACTATGGTGTACATGACAAACTCAAAGTTGCTTTGATATTATTATATATCTTTGTGGATGAGATTTAGTGTCTTGGCTTTCTATATTTACAGCTTATGTATATATGTGAGTCGTATATTTACTCGTATGTATACAGCTGGCATGCGACGTATCTAGTCTCAAGTATTGGGACTGGGGCGTTACAGCTGTAAGTTTGTAAGCTGTTGATGCTGTATTTTGTATCCGATTCTTATCACAGAACCTGTGGAATGCATGGCTTACGAACTGAGGGCTTTTGTCGTGGATAATCCTACGAGGAACTCCGAAACGGTAGATGACGTGATGCTTAACAAAGCTGATCACGTTCAAGGTTTTTACCTCAGCTAGTGGCACTACTTCCGCCCACTTTGGAAAGTAGTCGACGATGGCGAGAATAAACCGGTGTCCTTTGGAGGATAGAGGACTGATTGGTCCGATGATGTCCATTCCCCATGCTTCAAATGGCCGAGCGACCGCAGTGGGTTATAAAAACTCAGAATATTGATGGATAAAGTCAGCATGCAACTGACATACCCAGCACTTTTTAGCATATTCTATGGCATCTGCTATTATGGTGGGCCAGTAATAGCCCATACGACATAGTCGATCCTGTAACTCAGGACCAGGCTAGTGAGCTCCGCAGGTGCCATCGTGTGCCTCTCGGAGTGCTTCTTGCGCTTCTATCTTGGATAAACAGCGCAAGGAAAGTCCATCGTATGAACGACGATACAAAATTTTAGTTGCTGTGTCATAGAAGAACCGAAGCGAACGTCTCTTGATAGAAGTGGCTTCCTTCGAGTATTTTAGTAGGATTCCGTAGACTGCGTAGTCTATAAACGGGAATCGCCAGTCCCAAACATCAATATTAGTGTCTACCTATACAGAGTAGCTCAGATACGTATGTAGATTGTTTTTTGGACAGACTAGCTCCTGACCTATCACTGCGATGGAGTACTGGGTTCCGACAGGAGTTGCCAGAGAAGCGGCGATACTGACGAGGACGTCAGCCTCCAAGTTTTGCAATCGAGGTACATGTTCTATAAAGAACCTTGTGAAGGTGGAAATGATAGCGACTGTCGCTTGATGGTAAGGGATCATATCTTCATGGCCGACCTTATATTATTTTTGAACATGGTTGATAATCAGATTCGAGTCACCGTATGCCTCGATATAGTCTACCTCCAATTGTTTAGCGAGCTGGAGTCCAATGATGAGAGCCTTGTACTCAGCAATATTATTGGTGCATGACTCTATGAGAGAATATGCACGGTGGATGACTAGGCCATCGGTAGTGACGAGAACGACTCCGACCCCTGCGATGATCTCGCCTTTGGGTCCTGTTTTTGAAGCGTCATCGAAGAGCATTTGCCAAACATGATTGTCTGTGACCGCGTTTGACTCTAGGACTTCTTCAGGGATTCCATCGTAGAGCTTTGACGTCTCCGGTACAGAATATGCTGCCAAGAAGTCGACCAATACTTGACCTTTAACGGGATGTGCCGCCATCGTAGAGCTTTGACGTCTCCGGCAGCAGCAGTAGACGGACCGACAGCAGTAGACGGACCGGCAGCAGTAGAAGAAGGCAAAAAGTACGTGGCCAATTGATTCTAAGTTATAGTTAGAATACTTTTAATTCTAACATAAATCTCATAAACGTAAGTACTTACATCAGTCTCCTTGGCCCACTCATCGACGAAGCTCCCGTCCTTCCGCCTCTTGTGCGTATGTTGGAATACATCGTGCATGGTGACAGAATCTACCTCTTTTTTCTCCTTCACTGCCCGTTGGGTCTGTATACAAAATATTCTTATAATTTAATTAACTCCGTATATTAATAATAGCGAATTAGATAGTGGAATAAATTTGTGATATTTTACCAGATCTGCAAGCGTCGCTGCGTGGGGCCTTGATCCCCCCATATGAAGCCCCGCGACCCGTTGGGTCGCCTTCACTTTCTTCGATTTCTTCGACTTCGAATTCCCCGTTCTAAGGTCATGCATCGCATCCCGTATCTTCTTTTCGACGGTGCTTCTGTAGGTCCTGCGGATCGCCTCCTCGCGATGGGGGGGCCACCAGAACGTCCTCTGACATACAAATTCAATTATCATGTAATTAAAAAAATGGTTGATTAAAGAGTAACTAATAATTAACCACAAGATATATATATATATATACCCTCGTCTCGTTGAGCCAGACGTACTGCAAGTCTGCGGGCACCGACGAAAAATTGAGGTAGGGGCCATGGAAGTTAGCCCGGATAATGCCCCTAGAATCCTGGCAACATCCCACGAAAAAACCTACAAAGAAGCAACGACTAGATTATTAACTTGAATAAATGAAACAAATTTAATAAATTATCTTAAATTTACTTACGATTCACCCGCGGGCCATAGCTCTCGTCGGAACTCGCCCATCGGCATCTCTGGTGCCGTCGAAGGATCCGTGGGTCCGTGTATGTACTCCCCAGTAACCGGATGGAACTAAGTATGGGGGTACTCCGGGTCCCACCATGCAGTAACTGTGGATACGCTAGCGGAACGGATCCGCTAGCGGATGGAGACGTAGGCTCGATGAAGTTATCAATCGACGGCGAGATGAGTCTGTGTCCGGGGTACTCTCCGGGTCGGGATCGCTAGATGGGGTCACATCCCAGGAAGGTTGAATGCGACCACGACCACCAGCACCACGACCATAACCACGACCATGACCAATACCACCACCAGCACGACCAGCACTAGTAGCACGATGAGTGCCGGCCATCATAACCTGTAAATAGAACACATAAACATAATGAACAATATAGAAGTATAAATGAATATAAATCTAAACTAAAATATATATACCACTAGCAGGACGACGAGTGTCGCCGCGACGAAAAGGACTAGAAGTGCCATCTGCAAAAAGAAAATCATACAATAAGTAGATGATCGATCGACAAAAGCATGGACTGAAACAAGAATACAGAAGTTTAAACTAAATTCACTAAGTTAGTTGTAAGTGCTTTTATGAGGTCAAACTAAATTCACGTAATTGGAAGTGTTTTTAATATACATCGATATTTAGTCTAATCATCGTCTTCGTCCTCGTCCTCGTCCTCGGCCTCGTCTTCATCATCATCCTCATCCTCAGCCTTATCCTCATCGTCGATTTCATCTGTATCCTCATCCTCATTAAATTTTTCTTCTTCTTCTTCTTCTTCATCTTCTGCCTCAATATTTGGGACAAGATGCCTCTTTCTCCCCTGTTGACAGCTAAGCCTTGTGTATCAACCTCTTCCTCCCTTCTATTTTCTTTAACAATATCTTCAACATCCATGGTATCCGACTGTTGTCCCAAGTATTAGAACTTTTCGATCTGGTCCTTTTGGTATGCTGGGTCTCCAACGTTGAATGTATTTCTAGATTTAATCTTGCATACTGCCCATCAGTCAAATCGATCTCTACGATGCCTTGGGTAGATTGTATAGTAGACTTGAACAGCCTGACTTGCTATCGCAAACGTGTCAGACTCTCTATACCTCCTGCGATAATTTATATCGACGAATCCAAATTGTTTATCGATTCTCCAACCGATATTTGGTGTCATATCGAACCACTCACATTTGAACATCACAATATGCATATCATATGGGGCAGTATATTATAAATCTACAATATCCCGAAGCACTCCATAATAGTCAAAGTCCGGCTCATCGTCATAGATGGTGCCTCTTATGCAAATACCAGAATCCTTGGTATTGAAGTCGTCATTGAGAAATTCGACATTTATAGCATTCTGAGTTGCCTTAAACTTGAAGCCATTAACGACATAGCCTGGCCAAGTCTTTGCTTGCTTCTTCGGTCCCAATGCCAGATAACGAACACTCTCATTTGTAAGTATTGTTTTAGAAAATAAAACCTGTAAACAAATATTGATAATTTAAATGTTTTAGATGCCTATATTTTAATGGTAGCCGCATAACATATTATCTTAGTTACTTACGTATTTGCGAAACCAGGACAAAAAGGTACAATCAACCTCTCTTTGAAGTCCATCATCGGTAATATCGGGTGTCCTCATTTTGACTTTATCTTTAAATACACTGTTAGAGAGAATAAGAATAAGTGTAGTCACTTACTTCACCAAATTAGAGATTATAAAGAGTGTAAGTGTAGTTACTTACTTCTCCAAATCTTCCACTTCTTGTATGTCACAATTTAACAAGACATATCGGTAAGCGACATCATACTCATCGTCAGCCAACCACCGTTTCTAACTAGCCCTATTAGGCTTGCCCCTTACATTGAATATACCTCTATCCTAAACGTCCTCGTCATTCCTTTGAGGTCTATTTTGATTTGCCTTAACATGAGTATCAAAATAAATAGAGCAGAAGTTTGACACCTCCTCGATAAGATATGCTTCGCATATTGAAGCCTCTATATGAGCCTTGTTGCTAACTTTCTTCTTTAGATGGTGTAGGTATCTAGAGAGACAAATTATCTTGAGAATTAACAATAAATTTTAAATCCACTAAAATTCAACTTAAATTATATCGATTTTTATGTACCTTTCAAATGGGTACATCCATCAATAATGAACAAATGCACCGACACGGGCTTCGTATGCTAGATGAATCGGTAGACGCTCCATGCTGTCGAAGAAGCCCGGAGGAAATATTTTATCTAACTTGTAAATTATTAAGACAATCTTCTCCTCAAGTTCAACCATGTGTTGCACCATCAACTTAGTTGAACAAATATCCCTAAAGAATGTAGATAGCTCGACCAACGGAACCCATACAGTAGAAGGCAATAACTCTCTCAAAGCAATAGGCAGTAATCTTTCCATAAATACGTGGCAGTCGTGACTTTTCATTCCCGTTAGCTTGCATTTATTGAGATCAATGCATCTAGACAAATTCGACACATAGCCGTCGGTAAATCTTAAAGTAGATATCCACTTGCAGATTATTAATCTATCTTCCTTGCTCAATGTGTATTGTGCTATCGGCTTAGTTAATTGTCCACCAGCTCCCCTTTGTATCAAGTTCAGATAAGGACACTTGCATATCTCGACAATGTCTTGTCTTACTTTTGGATTGTCCTTCGTCTTTTCTTTAATATCCACGACGGTATTGAAGACATTATCGAACACATTCTTTTTGATATGCATGACATCAAGATTATGCCTTATAAGATTATCTTTCTAATAAGGAAATCCCAAAAGATACTCTATTTTGTCCAGTTATGGCTTTGTCCGAACCCATCGACACGATTGTTCGATGGATCTTCAATTATGATGGGCAAGTCCTTTACATCTTTCCGAATACTATATCCGGACAATCTGGCAGGCGGATAAAAAAATTCTTGTTTTCCAGCTCTGAACGCGTCCTTGTTCTTTCTCCAAGGATGACTCGCGGGCAGAAATTGACGGCGACAGTCAAAGAAAGAAGTTTTTTCTCCATGCTTAAGGCGGAATGCCTTACTATTTTCTATGCATATCGGACAAGACATGGTGCCGTGAGTACTCTATCCCGACAGCATATCGTACGCTAAAAAATCATTGATTGTCCACATCAGTGAAGCTCTCATCTGAAAGTTCTGTTTCCTAGAAATATCATAGGTCACGACGCCGATCTCCCACAGCTGTTTCAGCTCATCCACCAACAGCTGTAAATATATATCGATGTTCTTCGTCGAATTTTTGGGACCCGGTATGATAGCTGTCAAGAACATATAAGAAGTCTTCATACACATCTATGGTGGCAGATTATAAGGGGTAAGAATGACCGGCCAGTAGGAGTATTGAGATCCCGACTGCCCGAAAGGGGAGAAGCCATCAGAACATAGCGCCAGACGTACATTTCTAGGCTCTGCAGCAAAATCTGGATGACGCAAATCAAAATATTTCTACGCCTCTCCATCCGAAGGATGTGACAATTCTCCATCGTCCTTTGTGTATTTTTCGTTGTGCCACGTCACGTGTTCTGCTGTATTCATAGACATATACAACCTCTGCAAGCGCTTCGTGATCGACAAGTAATGCTTATACTTGTAAGGACGTCGTTTTCTAGTTGACTTTCCTTTTTTCTGTACTAGCTTGTAACGATCCGTATTACAGAAGCTGCAACTTTCTATGTCCTCGTTCTCCTTGTAGTACAACATGTATCCATTGTGACAATAATCTATCTTCTCGTACCCCAATTCCAGTTGTCGAACCATCATCTTTGACTTGTAGAAGTTTTTTAGGAGCTCTTTTGATTCCTTTGGTAATAACTCTTTGATTAGTTGTGTAATTCGATCATAGCAAGCTTATGGCAAATTAAAATCAGACTTTATGTTCAACAACCACATCGTCACTGACAGTACGGAATGAGTCTCACAACTAGGATATAGAGGAGTTTCTACATCCTAAAATATATCATGAAACTCTTTCGCCTCGGGATTAGGATCCTCCGGATCAAAATTAGGCCCTGCCATGTCGTACACCATATCTCGTGCAAGGTTCTGCAGGTCTCCATAATCAACAGAGCATCCGTCGTCTTCGGTAACAAAATCCGTGGCAACATTATCATCAAAAGCATAAATAGCAGCAATCGTAACCTGTCTTTCCGCATACACTACACCAAAATGGCAAATTAGGAACGCTATATATTTTTCAATTTGTAACGCTTATTTTCTGTTCCTAGGTTCTGAAACATATTAACTATGTTTCAAATCAAAAAAATGTTCCTAATATAATTAATTTAATTTTTTAGAAAAAAAATATTTATTTTAATATACTTTTGTAGTGTTCCAAATACATTACAAAGTAAGACTGTACCCATGTCCATCTCACAATAATTACTAAATACAGCGTCCAAGCAAATAAAATATTTTTCTCCGTCACGTATAGCCTAACCCTAAACGTTCCAAATTTTCCAAGCATTTCCCCCCTCTCCTATTTTACGAAGTTTTCAATCTCCCTCGAGAATCTTTCATTCTCCCTCCAGAGCACCCTCCATAAACTTTTAATCTCCCTCCTTCTTCTTCCATCAAACTCGCACACGATTGCCCATCGAGGAAGGGTTTGAAGACCACATCAAACACAGTATCTTCAAACCCGCATCCTTGCCATCATCCTCTCTAGTTCTCTTGCCATCAATCTCAAGATTTGCAACTCAAGATTGAAATGGGTTTAAAGAGCTTGCCATCATCCATCGAGGAAGGGTTTGTTATTTTCTCTTTCCTCTGTTTTTTCGTTTGATTTATCAATTTCATCATACCTCTCTGATTTAGAAGGAAGTTTTGAATTTTTGTTAGGGTTTCAGTGCTTGATTGTACTCTGATTTGAGTTGGTCTAGGAAGAAGGTTTGCATTTTTGCTAGGGTTCTTTGTCCAGTTACTACAGCCCTGAGCAAAATACAATAGATCACACTTCTCGATGAGGAAATTTTTGCATATAAATGAAGGTTTTTATTGACAATGAACTATGTTTTTGTTTTGTTACTTTAGGCTATGAAGTAGGTACGGCTAAATTTTTATGTGGGAAACTATGCAAGAGACAAAAATAGACAAGACTCTGTGTAAATGTTGACTAAATTAGAATTGGATATTGACTTTATGAGAAGTATGAATTTTTACATGAACTCTAGCAGCTTCTGTGAATGCTATTTAATTTCAACTCTGTGAATTCTGGCTATTAGGGAGTTTGAGTGGTTTTGTCCTATAAAATATAATTCTGGAGTTAGAATCGAGTCTAGAGTCCAAACATAGATGCCTCTGTACACTTATGTAGTTTCTTCATCCTGTATCTTTAGCTATTATGTTTTATTTGATTGGCTATCTGATACTGAAAATATATCTGATATTATAAGTCGGATGGATACTCCTCCGGAGGACCATATCTGTGTCTGATACATATGGATACTATAGTTTTTTTGACATTCTTGTCGAATATCGCCCTCACATGTGTAGCTTCCATTGGGATGAAACATAATTGAGATATTAGAAAAATAATTTTTTTTGAAGCATGCCCATTCTAGAAATATTTAGAACCAAGTTATTATAAAAAACATGCATCATTATAGATATTAAAAAGATCTATTATAAATATATTACCATATCCATGGCTTACTTGTATTCCATTTTTTTTGTAATAGATGCCATATTTTGTTTCCGTATCTTATCCGTATCCATTTCAGTGCCCGTGTCTGTTCAACCTAGTTGATATTAGTGGTGAATTTAGGACATAACAGGGGCAGTATGGTACTAATATTGGATCTGTAGAAGATAAAAACGGAAAATACTTGTGAACAACATGGTGCCGTAGTTCCTACATCAACTATATATTAAGTTCGATAGAGGGTATGCTTGGTTTTCCTCTTTCACTCCTAGAGTGTCACATTAATCAAGTTTTGGTAAATATAATCAACCGCCTGGTAACTGGCCTCAACTTAGGTGCTAGAGTCGAAAAGGGTGAAGGATGCAATATAACAGTTTCTTAACAATCAACAAAAAAAGAAAAAGAGGATAAAATGCTTTCTTGCTAATTATGGGGCTCAAATGGCTGATTGACTAGACTGAAATAGTTAGTGTTTCAAGTTTTAAATTTTATATATATATATATATATATATATATATATATATATATATTTTGAGGGTGTCCACTTCTTAATGGTGCTTGGAGGCATGCCTCTAAGGGGGCTCGAACCCGCGCCACTGCGTCGGGGTGCTCCACCGTTCCCAACGGGCTATGGCCACGGGGACAATTTTAAAACCACCTTTAAGACCACCTTTGTTGAACGAAACTGGGTATCGATGCTTGTTTTGTTTCCAAGCTAACATAGTAACCAAGGAAAACATAGACTTTACCACGTGCCTTTCAATAACCAAACGCCCCATCATATCGGTCAGTAGCCATAGTCACCCCTCTTTGCCATTAGGAGCTGACGCACCAATTGGAGCTACCTTCACTTCACTATTTCCATCATTCTGCTTTTCTATTACATGGAGCCAATGCCATCTAGAGCCGCATTAGTCTGTTATGTTGCCTCCATCGTTGCCAGATCCTTTGTCATTGAGTGCCCTCTACAGCCAGGACATGGTTACCTTTGTGATCCACTATAACCTTTGGTGTTCCTGTTGCCTCTGCCGTTGCCAGGTGAGAAAGGCGGCTCTTTTTCCTACCATACTAGTTTTCTAAAATTCAGAAGTCCTTACTTTAATGGTACATCTTTCTAGAAGATGCACTGTTTCAGGATACCTGTCTGTCTTACTCATAAGGACTAATTCTTAAGATATGTTCTGTTGTAACAAGGCCTATAGAGGACATCCTAAGTTATTTTATGCGCCACACACTTTATGGAGAGAACACAGAGGGTTAGGTCCCTCAGGAGATATATATTCTTATTTTTCTTCAATCTCTTTGTCTTCTTGTTTACTGTTTCCTTTACCACAATAGCGTGAAGTATCGCAATATTAATTCTGGGTTTATTAGATGAAAACCCTCTTCAAATTCACATAAATAATCAGATAGAATATTTAAACTGCTTATTGTTCTCTCTTTGAACTTTTCTTTGGTCATTTTAAGCTATTTTTTTCTTGAAATTATTTGCCTTTGGCAATTTTCTTAAACTTTTCTTTAAATGTTTTGCCTACATTGAGCATGTTGAAGTTAATTTTGGTGCATGAGAATGATCATCTTGGGGACTATCTTGGATTAAGGTTAAACCTGACTTTGTATTGATAATTTGACATCCTCTTCATTCACTTTGGTTAAAAGTTGGATACATACTATTTTCACATCTCTATGTAGAGTCATTTGGATCTGGTTCAACTTGCTTTTGTTTTAATCCAGATTTTATTAAAGTGGATATCATATCTAGTTGATCTCACGAGATATATATTTAGTTTGGTACAAAGATTTTGGGTATGCAAGTTGGGTTTTTGTCTGGGTTATTCTTGTGTCGATTTTAGAGTTCACCTCTAGTGAAGATATGATTGAATATTTGAGAATGATAGCTTTCTCTCTCATATTTGAATTTCTCATTCTTCAGAGTTAAGAGAGAAGAACCATCTTCAGTTAAATGCATAAACCATAGAATATTTTAAACCATCTTCATTTAAAAGCATAAACCATAGAATATTTTAGCTTATCTGAGAAGGTGCTTGTTGACATTTCATATGACAGATGTAATTGTTATGGATATTACAAAATACTATTATACATTGGAAAAGCTAACTTTTTACTGTAGTTTTTTGGTTTGGTTTCTAAATATAGGACAAGTAATATCAAGCAGAGTATGTATCGATTTAACTTTCAACTATAAGTTCACATATGTAGGCATAGCTGTAAAGATCTCAGTAATGCAAGCTTATGGCTTATTCTTTGTTGTCTGTACTTTGTTGAGTATGATTAAAGATACTCATGTGAGCGAACTCTTTTTTCTCTTATGATTCTCATGATTTCTAACCTGAAGATTTGATGCATCCACCTGCCAGATCAGCTTAATTTATGTGCCCAAAGCTTGATTTTTCTCAGCTCTTTTACATAGATAATATTTTTATTCACTTTGTATTGTTAATTTTGTTCTTGAGCATTTTCTTTCAGATTCTCGTGGCAGTTACAATAAAAAGTTGTTAACTGATTATAATCTTACTACTGTAGGCATTTTATAAAGTTGTCCGCAGTTGGGCTTTCAAGAAGTTGTTAACTAATTTGAACCTATCAGTTGGAGGCCAAAAAATGACCAAAGGTGAACTATTCGAAAACCACTCGAAATCCAGAAAGCGCCCATATTGATAATCATAGAAATGGTCCAATACTGCAAACTGTGTGTCATTATACTTTTCCTTCTTTTTATTTATCAAGTTCCCTAATATTGAAACACTTGAACACATGGGTAGACATGTTGGATATATGTATATTTAAGACGATGCATAGTTTTCGACTTATTTTGGATATTTAAGACATGCACATGTTAACATGTCTTTGTGTCTATATGTTTCTGTGTCCAGTGATCATATTTTCTGGTTATTTGGTGAATTCTGTTGTAATCTCTCTCTCTCCAGATTGTGGAAAGACGAGACGTGTCAGGGGAATGGATTTGATAACTCCTCAATCTCAGAGAAAAGAAGTGCAGGTACTTCCACAATCATCAAGTTAACAAGCCAATAAATCGATAGTTCAGCTACTGAGTCTATGCATAAAATTTCAAATCATGTATGATTACTTGTTAACTTAGGTGATTGTTAGCAAACCTTATAATGAACAATCTTAACAAATAAACTTGCTTCTTCTCTCTGACATTTATCAGTAACTATAATTTTTTCTTCTGAGCACATACTTGACACCTTTAGAATCATGTATTCTTGCATAGACAAATGAGGGAAAAAAGATTATGTGGAAGTTTCTTACTATTAAGGAATTGCTGGGTTGTTTTACAGTGAAGGAAATGTTACAAAGATCATGTGGAAGTTTCTTACTATTAACCAACATGGCCAACTATTGACTCTTTGGCTTAAGTGGAAGTTTCTTACTGATAGAATTTCTTAATATAAATAGTAGGAAGCTTCTTACATTCTGTAAGAAATCATGTGAGTATATGCAAATAGAAAGGACTATTTTGTCTGTTGTCCCTACATTCAAAGTTTAATTTGTATTATGTAAAGATGCAACAAAAGGTCAATATTCAAGTTGCATGGTTTTAATTTCCTCTAAAGCATTGTGTCGGATATGTGGGACACCGACACCAGTGCCTGAAGAAGCGTATTGGTGCATCAATGAGCAAGAGATTACCTGAGAAATAAGGTGCTCACATTCCTCATATGAAAGGAAACCTTTATATAAGAAGGCCCTAACTTCAAAGAAAGAGATGTCAGTGGACAACACATGAAAAGGATTATGCCAACTGTCAATTCCTGATAATTGAACATTCTAAGACATCATAATTTGATGTGATGCCATCTAGAGCATCTTGTGTTAGGAAGTGGTAGTGGGGAAAGCAATTCCTCCAACTATTGTAATTCCACTGAATATAAATTGAAACCCCTCAAATAGAAGAAGATAAAAATACATCCAACAAGCAAGATCAAGGAAACAAAATACGTTTCGAGAATACTGGTTATCCTAAAATAATACTGACCTTGGTCGCCGCAATAGTTGGGTTACTTTTGAGGGGTCCAATCCAAATCATAGAAGTTTCATCCTCTGGATGAAGGATAGGCTTGAGCTTTTCCTCCCTTGTTATCAGCTCTACCCTACAACAACATAATAGCTAGTTGCATTTGAGTACCCTGAATAAATAACATCTATGCCTTCGCATTTTAGTTGCAGAATTTTGAAAAACTATATCTATATCAACTTTATTTAAAGAAATATCTACGTCAATTTCATCTAATGAAAAATAACCAACAGGTCTAACCCAGGCAAATTAAGATATGCTAAATGGATCCTGTGACATTGCGTTTTCCTCTCTGGAGCCAAGATAGTAAAACTGAGAGTTGGTCTGTTTCATACTTTCATGTTACTCCAGAGTAAAACATGACTACTGTACCATGCATCTATATATGAAACATAATAGTAATAGGCGCAAATTAGATGCTTGCAGAAACAAAAATCAACCAATACTGATATCACGAACCTGGCTAGAATTTTGACACACACACAACTCTTCCTTTCATTCATACAAAAGAATATAATATTAAATTACAAATGCTATTACAAAACACAATACATTGACAGACCATTATATGATAGAGTCAGTAGACCATAATACACTTTTCTTTTATGATAATTCCAAAATAGTAACCCACACTATTCATCTTGATCTCCATGATCTTAAAATGTGTGGACCTAGAAATCATGAGATCTGCATAACCGGTCCTGTTTTAACAGTTTTAACAATAAAATAAATGAGAACTTGGTTCATGGGTTAGAGATCCATACTAACTATCTTCTCAATACATACCGGTTTGAACATGGAAATCAAGATAAATTTGTGGATCATGTTTTGGATATGGCCCACCTTGTGTTTAAGAACTTGCTTAAGTAACTTATCTAAGCCCTTTATTATTTGGCGAGGTTTTAGTATTGAGTTAAGGCTTTCTACTGCAGGCACATGGTAAGTTAGAGAAGTATATTGTCAAAGGCAACAGTACAGCAAATAATAAGGTGACCGCTGGAATATCTTTATCCAGAGGCCAGGTGAGTGAAAACTCTGTGATGGTTTTTCTTTTCTTCTGAAACCTCTTGAACGACTTATTTAAATTGTTTTTCAAGCCACGTTATAAACATCCGCTTCACCAACTTTGATTTTACGCAAGGATGAAACAATTTCAAAGATCGAGGAAAGGCTAGCAGCTTGGACTTTCCTTCCGAAAGGTATTGAACCCGTCAGTGCAATCAACCATTCACGTTTCCATTCTCGTGATAATTGCAATTAAGCATATCGCTTGCATTACTACTCGTCCTTAAAACTTCCTTCTACTTTGCAGAGAATGGCGAGGACATGCATATATTGCCATACAAGGTAAATAGAAGTGCTGCGTACAGCGACAACTATCATGAAGAATCCAAACTAGTGAATGATGGACTTCTAGTTGCAACTGTTATTATGTATCTCTCGAATGTAGATCGTGGTGGCGAGACAGTTTTCCCAAATTCGGAGGTGAAGAACTCGTCAGCATTATACTCTTTTTACAATTTTGTTAAATAGTTTTACTAAAAATGTGAATATCTTCTGGGGGTGGATTCTTGGCAAGTCCCTTAATTTGGTTAGAGCACCCTTGGAAGCCAATCTGATGGATGTTATGATTTGGTGTAAGTTGCAGCTCAAAGACACTCAAGCCAAGGATGACAGATTGTTGGACTGTGCAGCAACTGGCTATGCAGTGAAACCTGTCAAAGGTGATGCCCTTCTTTTCTTCCATCTTCATCCTAATGCGACGAAGGACACGAGCAGCCTCCACGTCAACTGCAGGGTGGGTGAGGGGGAGAAATGGTCTGCGACGAAACGGATCTTTACGAAAGCTTTCGAAGTAAAGAAAAAAGCTTTTGATGTAAAGAAAAAAGGTTTAGAGGAGGCGGCGGCGGCTTTTTCATTCAATAGATTGCAAAGTTGGTCTTGATTGATGCAAGTGTATGTGGACCCTTCAAATGACTTCAACTGAAGGAGATTATTCGTTTATCATAAAGATACTTGCTGGAGATCGACAACCAAAATTTACAGCGGAGCAGTACAATCTACATAGAGGACCATTTGAGGAGGAGCCATGTTTGGATATTACAGTTGTCTCACACATTTTGTTGTTGATGTAGGCACACTGGCAAACAATATAATTTCTGTATTCTTTCTAGCTAGATTTTATATATTATTTATATTTTGTACTTTATATGCTTTTGACGACATTTTATAAAAATTAACTTCTAGGATATGGTACAAGTTTTATATTAACTTGACAGCTTTGGTTAATTTAATGAAATTCTTTGATGTTTTGACTCATGGAATAAAATCTTGCAGCACTTATTATGTGTTTCAATGATCAATATAGAAATCATCATGCAAATTTAAATTTTTTAAAAAAATACATGGGAACGCTAATAAAGCGTTTCAAAACTAGCCACATGAACAATGCAAAAGTGTGTCAAATTACATTTTGGAACGGGTATAAAGTGTTTCAAGATGACATTTAGAAACAGTTAACGGCCGTTCCAAAAATAATTTAGGAACGCATTATATATGTTACCAAATCTATTTTTG
This sequence comes from Iris pallida, assembly GCA_029216955.1. Classification (NCBI taxonomy): domain Eukaryota; kingdom Viridiplantae; phylum Streptophyta; class Magnoliopsida; order Asparagales; family Iridaceae; genus Iris; species Iris pallida. The sequence continues at coordinate 13,666,290 of JANAVB010031019.1, read as the reverse complement.
GAACATCTAATAACCGTTCCAGACTAAATATAGGAACGTTTTATATGCGTTCCAATTATTGCAACGCCACTTTTAGGAACGATTATGATATGTTCCTAAAAATAATAGAAACATATAAAAACTGTTCCTAAATGTCTTTTTTGGTGTAGTGATATAGTTCACCTTGCGATGACCACATGCCGTAATCACGTACGAAACCCTTACGGGTCAAATGATCTCTCACAGTCACCACTTCTTCGTAACGTCTATTACGACAATTACCACATGGACACTTGATTTTGTTACCATCCATGTACTGAGCTTTGCTCATGGCATACTTAAGAAACACTTTCACGCCTGTCTGAAAATCTTCACTCACACCTATTCTGCTCTCGTGTTGTCGTTTGTACATCCATGTACGATTAACAAAGTAACGATCCATCACAGATTGGATGTAAAAATCTGTATCATAAGACAAAATAAACAGAATTAATATATAATCATGTACTCACCCTTAACCGGATGTAACTGAGTTCGGGGGTACTCCGGGGCCCACCGTGCAGTAACTGGTGGATTCGTTATAGGCCGGACGTACTTAATATCGACCGTATCAGATTAGTATCAATCTATAGATTTGGTATAGGCCGTATCAAATTGGTATTGGCCTTAGCGAATTGGTATCATCCTATCTGATATGTATCGGCCGTATAGCTAGGATTCCTATTGGCCTTATCGATTCGGTATCGGCCATATCTGATAGGTATCGGCCGTATCGAATATGTATCGGCCATATCGGATTAGTATGGTGGAAGGTTTAGTAACAACTGTACTTGGATTTTTCTCTTCTCGAACTAGAATACCATTGCAAGAGAGTCACAAGAGAGTAAAAATCTCCAAAATATTGATGTTTATGAGAGTGATTAGCCAGTTACAGTAACATACATGCTGTATTTTCTATCAGGAATGGAGAGATTGAAAGCAATAACATATAGAGTTGTATTTCAGGAGAAGAACTCTTGTAAACCCTTTGTTCACAAAGCAAGCTATAGAGAATACAGAACAAGTATCGAGTTCATAACCTACTTTGCAAGAGAAGTATCTTAATGTTCTATGTCAGATTAGTTCGTCTTCAAGAGCTATAGAACATTAAGATACTTCTCTTGCGAAGTGGGTTATAAACTCGATACTTGTTCTGTATTAATATACTCCTCTACACACTAGCTAGTAGTCATACTCCTATACACTACGATACACTAGTAGCCACCAACGATCGAAATCTTTTTACTTCTAAGATACTCTATACACTCTTGATAGGATACACTAGTAGCCATACTCCTCTACATACTACTCTACATTAGGGGTGAGCATTATTCGGTTTTAAAAAAATTCGGTTCGGTTTCGGTTTTGAATATACTAAATTTTCTTATTCGGTTTCGATTTCGGTCCAAAATTTATATATATATATATATATATATATATATATATATATATATATACACACACACACACTGCATGGTTTAAAGTATCGTCCGATACCTATCCGATACGGCCGATACCGATACGATTTGGCATGTCCCGATCCGATACCGACCGATACTCGGTACTGACCGATACCGACATTAGGGGTCTTTTTCCTGGTCATTTCGACAAAGAAAATTAGACGAAAAATACAAATCACGAAAGGTTTAAAGTATCGGCCAATACCGATCCGATACGGCCGATAACGATACGGGTTGGCATGTTTCGATCCGATATCGACCGATACCGACATTGGGGGTCTTTGTTCCAGTCAATTCGGCAAAGAAAATTTAACAAAAAAGACAAATCAACAAGGGTTTAAAGCATAACAAGGTTGCAGAAGCATGTAAAAGAAGAAAATCATATCTATTGTATGTGTGTGTGTGCATGTGTGTGTGTGTGTATGTGTGTGTGTGTGTGTGTGTGTGAAGAAAATCACATCTATGTATGTAAACCAATCGTTAAGGTTGACTACTATTTCATTTAATTTCAAAACTACTAAGAAATAACACTTAAAATACTTAAAATTATGCCTAAATGTATAAAATATATGTTTTAAAATGTAAATAATTTATTAATAATTATTTGTTTTCCGATACCAAACTCCGATACTCCGATATGATACCGCCGATACTACCGATATCGTCGATACCAATACTCATAGGAATAGTCCGATACCGATTCGGATACCGATATTGTGAACCTTAGTTTAAAGCATAATAAGGTTGTAAAAGCGTGTAAAAGATACCGCCGATACTACCGATAATTATTTGTTTCACGATACCAAAAAATCCGATACTCCGATCCGAAATCGCCGATACTACCGATATCGTCGATACCAATACTCATAGGAATAATCCAATACCGATTCCGATACCGATACATTGAACCATGATACTAAGTATATATATATATATATATATATATATATATATATATATATATATATATATATATATATATACTAATTTATATACTAAGGAATTTCGGTGTGTGTGTGTATGTGTGTGTGTGTGTGTGTTGCTACCGGCCCCGGCACCCAACCCCTACCCCCACCACCGCCGACCGCCATCTCCACTACCGCGACCCCCACCCCCACCACCGCCGATCGCCATCCCCACCGTCGACCCGAAACCCGCCGCCCCCGCCGCCCCGACCCGAAACCCCCACCACCGCGACCCCCACCCCCACCACCGCAACCCCCACCCCCACCACCACCGTTCCCCGCCGCCCCCAGCCGCCCCGACCCGACCCCCCAGTGACCCCACCCCTACCACCGCGACCCCTACCCCCACCACCACCGGCCCCCGCCCTCCCCCGTCGCCCCGACCCGAACCTCCCCCAGCGACCCCCACCCCCACCACCGCGACCCACATCCCTACCCCCACCACCACCATCACCGGCCCCCGCCGCCCCCCCCGTCGTCCCGACCACCGAGAGTGAGAGGGAGAGAGAGAGGATTACCTGGGGAGAGAGAGAGAGAGTCTTTGCGGCCGGAGAGAGGGAGAGAGAGAGAATTTGGGGGGAATAAAAAGTTTCCCCCTGTCGGTTAAATTTATGTTAGGGCTGGATATTTAGCAACGGACTAGCGACGGATATATTATGTCGCTAGACCGTTGCTATACCACCCTAGCTGGCCGACGGAATATCCGTCGCTATGTGGTCGTTAAATTTTATGCCAATTTTTTTAACATTTTCTGCCAACTTTTGACAACTAAGTGACGGCATAGCGACGAATTCTTTATCCGTCGCTATATCTCCGACGACTTAATGACGGATTGGCGACCTTTGCTCGCCCTTAAAATAAAAAAATTAGCTTTTCGATGGCAATCAGTCGAAACTTTGTCGGTAGTTCGTCGCTAATAGCGACGGACAAATTTCGTCTCTAAATGTCCGTCGCCAAATGGCTGTATTTTGGTAGTGTTCCTACTTCTCAAGAAAGGTCATCTTTTCTCCACCAGTTGTATTGACAACAACTTTTCTTTGAGCTGCTGCACTCTTTGGTTCTCCTCTCGTCTTTCTGAGAGAGAAGACCAGAGTTGATTACGTTGCCTTGCTCGCTGCTTTAGGTCGAGTCGACAAGGAATTGGCATCAACAAGAAGATCCAAAGATGTAATAGACCTTCATTTGTTAAATTTAGAATAAAAATTCGAGATATAATAGATTTCTATTAAGTTGTATCTATGTTTTTAAAGAAGAAATAAAGAATAATTTTCTCTTCTTTATGATTTGATTTGATGTGATGATCATATAGAAAATAGAGTCCAGAGGTAATGTGGACGTGAACTCATTTTTCTATTGATGATCTTCAAGTCCGCTGGGACTTAAAGACAGGATATCATGTCTAAAAAGACGATATCTGTGATAACACGGATTTATCATAAAGAAAATATATCTTTTTTTAAAACAGTTAGGTTTCAAAAAGACAGTTTTGATGATTCGGATAGGCTCCACTGGGGATTTTGAATATTTATTATTTTGTGGCTTTATTTACGAAAAAGTAAATAAACGATAATAAATGTAGGCCTATTCACGAAATGAATAGAGATGAAAAGACTGATCACTAGACTTTGAAGAGGTTACCGTGGCAGCGAACATGGTGTCAATTCAGTTCGGCGACTTCCCTCCAACAAGTACTCAAGATGGAGTAATACCTATCCTCCGGGCAACGATGGAGGTTACTAATCTTTTTCCCGTCCGGGACCAGATAACTGGCTTGGTACCTCTCACCACGTCACGAGGAGAGGTCATGTGGGTGCACCCAGACATAGTGTCCGAAGTTACTCAGGCGGCGTCATCTCCAGCCAACAAAAAGAAGGGAAGGAAGTCCAGATCCTGCCATACAATTTCAGCCCAAGCTGAGGAGGTGACGGTGGTTATTATCCGGTCTGGGGCACAAGTCCAGTCCACGCTGGATAGTTCAGTCGAAGACCCTCAGCCAGCAACGTTGCCTGCCACTGATGTTCTGGGGCCATCTCAGCCTCCACCGGCAGACAGGGCCAAGCCGAAGGAAACCTGCTTCAACATGCCGCTCCGTAAAGATGCACCTCAAGGGCTAGAGAGACCTTACAACTTTGACATATTAGCACAACTGGCTAATACGTCGGCAAAGTTGTCGTTATACGAGCTCTTAAGGCTCTCCAAGGATCTTCGTGTCGCATTGAGCGAAGCGCTCCAGAATGCTGACGCTTACTTAGCCCAGGTCAAAACTACAGGGGAAGACTCGTCGGCAGATCTCTAGGGCAGCAACTGTGCAGATGCAATACCCAACATCGTATTCATCCCACAGGACATGTTCATCAAGATCAACTTGCATGATCGTCCCTTGTACTACACTGGGTACATAGGCGACATCAAGGTGGATCGGATGCATATCGATCCTGGCTCGTCGATAAGCATCATCCCGAAATGCTTGCTTCAAGTCCTCGGCATCCCTATGCATCGGCTAGCAGCGACCAACACTGCCATTAGCGATTTCAACTCGGGAATGAGCTATCCTTTAGGAAAGATCCGATTGAAATATCAGATCGGCGACCTAAGGACAGATGTTACCTGCTATGTCATAGATGCAGATACATCCTACAATATTCTCTTGGGGCGTCTGTGGATACATGACTATATGATCGTGCCATCCACACTCCACCAGTGCTTCAAGTATGTCAGTAAGCATGGTTTCGTGAAGACTGAATTCGTCGACATCGATTCCTTCAAAGGGGTTGAGTCTTATTACTCTTCGGAGGCTTGTCTATACGAAGAATCCAAGAAGCACATAACTGACAAACTATAGGCTATCATAGGGCCAGAAGAACCCTTGAGAATTCATCTCCAGGCCCGTAAACCGGGCAAAGCCGCACCCCTTGTCACAACTTTACATAAAGAGGTACATGGTTCTCCCGCCCCAGCTGCACAGTCGGAACCAATGGTCATCCGACTCCCAAGGTCCAAACAAGAGCAAAAGCCCGTCATAGGGCCATAGGTAATCCGATTGCCAAAATCCAATCAAAGGCGACCGGAAGATGCGAGGCCCTCTGAGGAGCCGATGGTGATCCGATTGCCAAGATCCAGTCAAAAGCAATCCGAAGACACGAAGTCTTCTGCCGAGCCGATGGTTATCCGTCTTCCCAAGACGAGCCAGCAATCAACTGTAGATCCGAGACCCTCAAGCAAGCCAATGCCACAAGCGGAACCCTTGGTGGTCAAGCTGCCCAAGACAATATCTCAACCCCCGATCACATAGGGGGTAGCTAAAGAGGATGCAGAACTCGCAAAGTATCTGGTTGCAAAGGTGGATAGTTCCTCTCCTGTTGATGTAATCCCTGTGGACAAATTCCTTATTTCATCAATAAGTGGCTGCCGATGAACTATCCTGAGTGTAATAAACTTAATCTGATGTATACTATGTGGCACGGTCGGGACATTAACCTGCACATACAGGTGACAACCGTCCATACCACGAACCAGCTCACTCCCATTAGAGGTGCCTACTTCCTAGTCCTAGGTAGAAGAGAAGGGGATCACACGATCATCTTCGGCCGAAAAAAAGGTCCTCAACCTTTCATGCCACAAGAGTTTGATCTCGAACTCGATACTGGAAGATTACCGCTCTACCTGTATAGTTCTCAAGCCAAGTACTTCATGCAAAAACAGGGGTACGACATGGAGGCTACCCCAGGTTTGAATTACGGCAACGGTCGACGATCGCCTCTGCAGCTGTCAACCCCGTCTGGGAAACCTCGGGATTATTACGGCAAGTCCAAATACGGCCTCGGTTATGTTACACCAGCAACAACACCCGAGAGCCCCGATGAGGAATACGAGTGGCGTTCTCACTCATCTGAATCACCTACATACGATTCCGATGACAACATTAGAGATATATTCAGGCAGACATTATTTGTCAACATGGCATCCGTTGACATTAAAAAGGAAGACAAATATCTACTCGAACCTCTTGAATTGAAGCCATGGGTCCAACAACTGGATGCACAATAGGAGAAGCGCTTTGAACTACATGACCCTCCCACTGAAGATGAGGTCATGCAAGTTAACCTCGGTGATGAATCCTCTCCAAAGCCAATCTTTGTCAGTAAAAGTCTGACGGACGGCGAGCGGGAGTCGTTGTTGCAAATCGTCAGAGAATATATCAAAGTTTTTGCCTAGAGCTAGGAAGACATGCCAAGACTAAACCCCGAGATTGTACTTCATAAGCTCAACATTCATTCGGACGCAAAACCGGTCAAGCAACAGCAACGACGGTTCCGTCCCGATATCATGAATTCCATTAAAACAGAAGTAAACAAGATTATAACTAGCGGTTTCATCCGCGAGGAGCAGCACCCAGACTGGATAGCTAATATAGTACCAGTCGTCAATAAGAACGGGAAGATCCAAATCTGCATCGACTTTCGCAATCTTAATGCGGCATGTCCTAAGGATGAATTCCCTCTTTCCATCACCGACATAGTGATCGATAATACGTATGGCTTCCAGCGCATGTCCTTTATGGATGGCTTTTCAGGATACAATCAAATCAAAATGTCTCCTGACGATGAGAAGCATACGTCATTCCGAACACCGATCGGTATGTATTGTTACACAGTCATGCCCTTCGGCCTGAAGAACGCCGGTGCCACATATCAACAAGCTATGAGTGTCATCTTCAAAGATCACTTGCGCAAGATGGTAGTGTGTTACATTGACGATATCGCCGTCAAAAGCCGCTCCAAGGATGATCACTTACACGATTTGAGAACAGTGTTCGACCTTATGCGAGCGCACAATCTAAGATGAATCCCACCAAGTCCTTTCTAGGTGTATCTAGTGAGAAGTTCTTGGGCTTTATCAATACTTCCTGGGGCATTCACATAAACCCCGATAAGACAAAGGCAATCCTGGAGATGAGTCCATCGAGGAATCTCCGTGAACTCCGCGGCCTTCAAGGAAGACTAGCCTATATCAGGAGGTTCATATCTAACCTCTCAGGGTGATGTCAACCCTTCACACAACTCATGAAGAAAGGCGTCTCTTTCATATGGAATGAAGAATGTCAACGCGCCTTGGATGACATTAAGGAATACCTGTCGAATCTGTCGGTTCTGGTAGCCCAGGTTGATGGAAGGCCTTTCCTGCTCTATGTACGAGCGATGAAATACTCCCTCGGTGCCTTGCTAGCACAGAACAATGATGCGGGGCACGAACAAGCCATCTATCATCTCAACCGAATGATGGTGGGGCCGGAGCATAGGTACACCACTGTGCAGAAGGAATGCCTTGTCTTGGTGTTCGCTATTCAGAAAACACGACACTATGTGTCAGGGCAGACCATCCATGTTGTCTCGCGAGTTAACCCCCTCATGGTTCTCATGACCAAGCCAGGCGTACTCAGTTCTCGTCTAGCCACATGGGCGATACTGTTACCCCCATACGACATGGTCTTTGTTCCGCAGAAGGCTGTCAAAGGTCAAGCCTTGGCCAACTTTCTAGCAGCACATCCAGGCTCAAAAATAGCCAGAATCTATAAAAAATCCCAGACGAAGTCGTTAACTCAAACATGACTTCACATGATGACGTTTGGCAAATGTTCTTCGACGGTACTTCAAGAACAGGGCCACAATGTGATATCATCGCTGGAGTCAGGGTAGTATTAATTTCTCTCTCCAGATTGGTGGTCAATCGGGCATATTCTTTTACAGAACCCTGTTCAAACAATGTAGCCGAATATAACGTTCTAGTCATCGGACTCCAACTCGCAAAATAGGTAGGGGTCAAATACCTGGAAGCGTATGACGACTCACTGCAGATTGTTATTCAAATCCGAGGCTCGTACGAGGTTCGTAACGTGGACCTGATTCTCTATCATCAGACAGCAATTGCAATTATTGCAACCATAGAGGGGTTCTTTATAGAACATGTTCCTATACTCCAGAATATTGAAGTGTCCTAGCAGGCCTTGTCGCTTCTTTGGCGATTCCAAATTATCCTCATCATCTGGTCGACGTGATAGACCATGAGTTGGTCTGTCCCAAACATAACATTCAACTGGATATGAGTTAATCCGCCCAGATAACCAATGATGTGCAAGACTGGAGACTCCCGTTCATTGACTTTGCAGTCTACGAAATCTTGCCTGAGAATATAAAAGAAGAAACTTCAATCAGAAGGCGTTCTCTCAGATGCTTTTATGACACGGAAACAAAAATGTTATATCGACGATCTTACGACAGACTACTGCTAAGATGTCTATCAAATGCAGAAGCCAAAGAAGCCTTATGTGAGGCTCACGATGGCATTTGCAGGGCTCACCAACCGGGCCCGAAGTTGTAGGACCGTCTCCGTCGGATGGGTTACTACTAGCCTACGCGAAGAAGTGTAAGGCTTGTCAGATCCACGCAGATCTCATACATCTGTCATCAGAATTCTTGCACCCAACAGTGGCCTCTTGGCCATTTGAAGCATGGAAAATGGACATTATTGGCCCAATCACCCTGTCCTAATCCAAAGGGTACCGGTTTATACTGGCATTCACCGACTACTTCTCCAAGTGGACAGAGGCTGTTCCGCTGGCAGAGGTAAAGACATCAAACGTGATTAGTTTCATAAAACATCACGTCATTTATCGTTTTGGACTGCCAAGGAGGATCATTCATGACAATGGTCCACAGTTTGCAAGCCATGCCTTCTATCGATTCTGTGACAAGAATTGAATTCAGAATGTGGCTTCAATAGCATACAATCCATCAGCTAATGGTCTGGCCGAAGCTTTTAACAAGACCATAATCAAGCTTCTCAAAAAGATCGTGTCTTTAAACAAGCGCGACTGGAATAAAAAGTTCGGCGAATGCTTATGGGCGTACCGTACTACGAGTCGAAAGACTAACAGAAATATAACGTTCTTTCTGGTGTACGGGAGCGAGGCAGTTCTCCCATTGGAGACTCAGACCCCCTCGCTTCGTGTGGCTCTTACATACCCGACGTCGGACGATAACTACCACCAACGGCTACAAGAATTGGAAGCTTTAGACGAGAAACGTTTGCAAGCTCAACAAAGCATAGAGCTCTATCAAGTATGCATCTCTCGGGCCTTCAATAAGAAATTCAAGCAGAGGACATTCCAAATAGGCGATCTCGTCTTGGCCGTTCGCCGACCGATGGTCATGACTCACAAAACTGCCGGCAAATTCCAGCCCAAATGGGAGGGTCCATTCATCATCGAGACAGTATTATCCAACGGCACATACCGGCTCATGAAACAGAACGGGGACTTGCTTATGATGCCCATAAACGGCAAATTCCTGAAGAGATACTATGTCTAAGAACATGCTGGTACTTCCTCAAACCACCAAATCTCCCAAGCTATCGAGTTATGTACACCAAGTACCTCTGAAATCACACTCTACTTTACTCCGAGTAGATTCACATCGTATCTCCCTGAGTGGCGAGTCATGTATGATGATACCTCTGAACTTCCACTCTACTGCTTTATCACACAGGAGTCTGTCCAGCTTATCGTTATCTCTGAATAAACTTTCTGGTCTTGATAATCGTGTATCACGTCCATATTACCTCTGATACCGATAGTCTGCCGACTTAACACCTGTACCCAACCCGGGATAAAAGATATAGTGTTAAGACCATAAAATCTATCACGTCCATATTACCTCTGTTGGGTTTTGTCTCAAAATCTATTACTCGTACCACCAGTTCGCAGAAGAGTAATAGGTCCACCAAAGATTATTCCTGATTATTGTATGTCATGTCCATATTACATTTTATACCGATAGTCTCCCGACTTAACACCTATACCCAACCCGGGATAAAAGACATGGTGTTAAGACCATAAAACCTATCACGTCCATATTATCTCTGTTGGGTTTTATTTTCAAAATCTATTACACGCACCACCAGTACGCAGAAAAGTAATAGGTCTACCAAAGATTATTCCTGATTATCGTGTGTCACGTCCATATTACCTCTGATACAGATAGTCTTCCGACTTAACACATGTACCCAACCCGGGATAAAAGATATGGTGTTAAGACCACAAAATCTATCACGTCCATATTACCTCTGTTGGGTTTTGTCTCAAAATCTATTACTCGCACCACCAGTGCGCAGAAGAGTAATAGGTCCACCAAAGATTATTCCTGATTATTGTCACCCTCGAATTTTGTTATACATATTATGGTATACGTGTACGTATCTCGGACCCGTATTTCGACTTGTCCTGGCTGGCTAGTCTTGGGTTTTTGCATTGGCATGGATTAGTTGGCATTTCATGGCTCGTATGGTCTATTCTGGCTTGGGCATGCATCGGGTTCGGTTGGGTTCGGCTAGTTTGGCTTGGTTTAGGTTAGTATACAAACCCCTATCTACCACCATCCACCATTTATTAACCCAACAACCCTTCCCTCTCCTCATTCATTTCTCATTACGACTCTTCTTCTTCCTCTTTTCTCCACCGACCACCTGCAGTAGGCAAGTGCATCTTGCTTTCACTTGAGAACCTATTTTGATGGTTCCAATGGCTTCTTAGCATGATTCTAAACCACTTTAGAACTTGAAGATTTTTATTTTGGTGCATGGATTTTCATAGATCTAGGCTTCTAGCATTTTGATCTTCATGATTTTGATCTTCTAAACTTAGTTGTTTTCGAAAATGGAGAGTTCCATATGGTGGTAGTTTCGATTTTATGCAAGTTTGGCTTTTGAATGACTGAATTTCATCAAGTCTTGGCCGAGATGGGGTTTCTTGAGTTCTTGAGTCCCCATGGCTGTATATCTTGGCCTTGGGGAGGAGACGAGCCTTTTACGCCCATATTTTACGTGCCAGCGTAGCATTTTCCTTCTTTACGCACACGTTTTCACGTGCCTGCATAGTGTTTCCCCTTTTACACACACGTATTGCGTGCCAGCGTAATCCGCTCTACGTCGAGCTCATTCGAGCTCTACGTAGGGGCTACTCCCGCTCGCGTAGAGTCTCGCGTGCGTAGAGTCTCGCTCGAGTGCTCGCGCGCGTAGAGTTCCGCTCGCATGGAGTGTTCGCTTGCGTAGGGTGCTTGCTCGCGTAGAGTGCCTGCTCGCGTAGAGTGCTTGCTCGCATAGAGGGGTCCTTCCTTGGTCTTTCTCGCGTAAAGCCATTTACGCTCGGGGCCTCCTTAGACTAGCGTAGTTTCGCTATTGTAGAGGCCTTGAGCTCCTATACGCACCCATTTGCCTCTTATATTTTTGCACTTTGGTCATGAGCTTCATAACCACAAATTAATTGATATGATTGGAATGATAATTGTACACGACATGGTATGGCAAGCAACTGACATGACATAACATGTCATGACATGACTAGTAAGCATGATAGGAACTATTGAATGCTGTTGCGACGGCTAGCATGACATGACAAAAATGAATGGCCTGGACATCGTGGACGATTGTGTTTGTATAAATGAACCAGTATTGTCTCGCATCATGCCTAGGACAGGGACCCCTGAGTACCACGGTCAGGGGTACCTACTGAAATTGACTAAGACTAATAACTAGAATAATCCAGTAGTCATAAAGAGATTTCCCAGCTACAGGCAATCTCGTTATCTGGGCGCCCCATCATGGGATTTGTAGCCTGTCGTCAAGTAGGGCCCATTTCCAGCACACTATCAAGTGTTGTATCCTTCAAGCTACTTAAGGGTACATGTGTTTCCTGGACGATGTACCCACATGAACTCAACCCCAAATTCCGTCTGGATGACCTGGATGCTCTGCAGGGCTTGTGGCTGTTGGAACAATCTCATTGCATCTTGTTAGTAACTAGGCCTGTGATAACCCTAGCTAGTTAAAGTATTAAGCCATACTCATTGCTTGGCCGTGATTGATTGGATGGAGCCCAGCCTAGTCTAGTCTTGTCCTGATCCTATACAAGATTGTTACATGACCTGATTGTTTGTGTTTACTTTATCAATAAATGGTGGAAAACCAAGTTTCGTTCAGATGAAGGGTTACAACCTCAGTCCTTGCTTGGTTTAAGGGTTGTAACTTGGTTATCTGAATAGTTCCATGGTTATCTTATCGTATATCATCATGATTTTCTATATTTCCAGTCTTTTATTATATAATTATATTTTTGTGCTAATTGCTGGTTTTAGTTCTTAAGTGAAGCCTCCTTGTGGCACTTGCTCTTTCTGGGATCTGACCGAGCTGGTTTTGCATGGCTAGATACCGGAGCAGCTCCAGAGGATCTTCCTACCTTCCAGCCAGATAGTGACCACCAGGCGTAACCCTGGCAACGAATGGATTTTATTTTGGCTCTCCTACTCTATTGTAAAATTATTCTTTTGAGGCGTTTAGCCGACGAGCATGTGTTAGCTTGATTGCACTTTACTTACTGTCTGCCTACGGGCTGTAGCATGATTAACGAATCCTAGGGTTGATCATGTATGACTGAAACTCTTGCTAGTCTTCACATTTTGTATGACTAGCTTTATGATCATGTGAATATATAATGTTTGGGACGCCTTACTTTGTACGTCTGATGATCTAACATCTTGTAATATTTACTTACTTGCTTCAGATTGAGACACTAGACTTGTTCATGACCATAAGAGACTGATGGCTTGTTGTTAAACCCTCATGTTTCCAAACAGCCGTGACCGTATAGCGAGGTGGGTTGCACTTCAATATACGTAGCTGGATGTGTCTGCCCCCGCTCTCCATTATTCTGGTTCTAGGACGCGATACGGTTTAAGTGGTGACCCATGCAGGTCTTGTGATCAAGATATATGAGGGTTTACCGAATAAATATCTCAATTAGCACTCGCCCTTGATCTCTGCTCGTATCCTCTAAATTCCTGAAATCTTGACCTGATCACATGCTTATATCCTTGATCCATCCTGGTCCGTCCTTATTGTTTCCTGTGTCGTCTTCTTCAGTGGCGTTGCTCCTGGTCCTGTCAATCAGCCGGAAGGAGCTCAATGAGTACTCCCGTAACAAGAGGATCAAGCTCAGTACTCAGGAGCAGCTTCCTGAGTCATGCTTCTCGAAGATCCAGAGCCCCCAGTACAGCCAGCCCAGCCTGCAAGACAGGATGAAGAAGTTTTGGTTGGACTCATCAGGGAGTTGCTTGCATCACAGGATCGTCGAGGTGATGCATTGCACCAGACAGTACAAGATGCTTTGAGCAGAGGTGGTCATCAAGGTAACAGTGCGGCCAACAACTTTAAGCGCTTGAACCCTCCCTTATTCGATGCCAGCGAAGATGCTATTACCGCAGACGCTTGGTTGTAGGATACTGAGGTTATTCTAGAAGCAACCAGGACCCCAGAAGACGAGAAGGTAGCCGTGGTACGTCTGCAGTTATTGGATCTAGCCCGCAGCTGGTGGACGGCGTAGGCTGTTGGATTGAGTGCACCTATTGCCTGGACAGTATTTCGTGAGAGATTCCAGACCAAGTACTTTGACGCTGTAGCTCGGTACGATCTACAGACGAGGTTCACTAACTTGAAGCAGATGGAAAGGACGGTCGATGGATATGCGACCGAGTTCTCCAGGCTTAGTCGGTTTGCTCCTACCTTGGTGGCGACCGAGTTCGACAAAGCTCAGCGGTTCTAGCAGGGACTCCACCTGGAGATTTTACTAGCGGTGGAGCAGTTTGAGCATCAGACTTTCGATGCAGTATTGAGAGCAGCTAGGAGGCATGAGTATACCTCCCAGAGGATTGTGGACCGGACTGGAAGTCGAAAGCTGTCTCACAACAAGATGATCCAGTCTTCCGCACCAGCCCCGGCAGCTAGGGCTTTGACCATTGGATCTCCGAGGCGGGCGGCTTCTGTTGCGTAGATTCAGCATTCGACCCCGACATATCCCCAGTAGCAGCAGAAGCAGTCTTCCGCAATGGGTTGCACTCATTGTGGGAAGCCAAGGCACGTGGTGTCAGAATGTCGCAGAGCACATGGTTTGTGCTTGGCTTGTGGGGTACCGGACCACAGGGTTGGGAACTGCCCGAATAGGGGGAGTTCATCTTCTTCAACCTTTTCTAGTCCCTTAGTTAGGGGGCCAGCCCCAGCACCAGTTCAGCAGCAGCAGCAGCAGTACCCGTTTCTGAGGCCCTTGCCGCCTCGGGCCCAAGCATTTCAGCAGCAGAACCCCCAACAGTATGCACAAGTCCAAGCTCAGATCCAGAACCACCAGAGAGGTTTCCAGCAGAGGGGACCAGCACCCAAAGGATAAGGTCAAGTGATGGCTTTAACCGTGAAGGAGGAGTTAGCATCAGATGAGGTAGTAGCAGGTACTATTATCGTCAACTCCTTCCCAGCATCAGCGTTATTTGATTATGGTGCATCGTATTTATTTATGTCTACACGATTTGCGACACGGATATGGCTGAAGCCCGAGTCATTATCAGTAAGGCTTAATATACTTACTGGTAACGGACTTGTGGGAGTAGATAGAGTATTTTCCTCGTGTTGGATCGTAGTTAGCGGTAGAGAGTTTCCCGCTAGGTTGATAGAATTTTTTATGGCCGATTATGATGTGGTCTTAGGGATGGATTGGTTGAGGGACCAGTATGCTAGAATAGATTACCATATCGGCAAGATTATTTTTAGTATTTCTGGTGAGCCAGAGTTTTTATTTTTCCGAGGCAGAATAGAGCCTTCTCCTCCAGTATTTCGGATGGCAGTGGCAGCGGCAGATCGATTTCCCAGAGTTGTAGAAGAGTTTCTCGATGTTTTTCTCGAAGATCTTCCAGGTATGCCACTAGAGAGAGAGATCGAGTTCACCATAGACTTGATCCCCGAAACAGCACCAGTGTTAGAGAGAGTCTACCGGATGGCACCATCATAATTGGAAATTTTATACAAGATGATTGAGGAACTCAGGACCAAGGGATTCATCCGTGCTAGTGGATCGCCTTGGGGAGCCCTGATGCTTCTTGTGAAAAAGAAAGATGGTACGTCCAGATTATGTGTTGACTATCGTACCTTGAACTCAGTGACAATCAAGAATAGATATCCTCTCCCGAGGATAGATGACTTGTTTGATCAACTCAAGGGGACGTCCATATTTTCGAAGATTGACTTGCGGTCAGGATACCACCAGATCAGAGTCAGAGAGCAGGACATCTCAAAGACGGCATTTAGATCCAGGTATGGGCATTGGAAGTTCCTTGTTATGCCCTTTGGAGTAACCAATGTGTCGGCTGTATTCATAGACCTCGTGAATCGTATCTTCATGCCTTATTTGGATCAGTTTGTGATTGTGTTCATAGACGACATCCTGGTCTACAGCAAGAGTGAAGCGGAGCATGAGCAGTATCTTCGTGTAGTTCTTCAGATTCTCAGAGAGCACCAGTTGTATGTGAAGTTCAGTAAATACGAGTTCTGACTCGATCGCATTTCATACTTGGGTCATATCATCACCATAGGTGGAGTGGAAGTGGATCCCCAGAAGATCGTGGCTATTTAGACATGGTCGGTACCCAGCATAGTTGTAGAAGTTTATAGTTTTCTTGGCTTGGCCGGCTACTACCGGTGATTTATTTCAGACTTTGTACGGATTTCAGCACCTATGACCCAGTTGACCCACAAGGATGTGCAATTTGCTTGGATAGCAGAATGTCAGGATTCTTTTGAGAAGTTGAAGCGAGGCTTGATGACGGCACCCATTCTCACGCTTCCAGATGGGATCGGAGGATTCTCAGTGTGTTGTGATGCTTCAGGCAGAGGTTTAGGATGTGTTTTAATGCAGCATAGGAAGGTAATAGCTTATGCATCACATCAACTTCGTGATCATAAGAGGAATTACCCGACCTACGACTTGGAGCTGGCAGCAGTAGTGTTTGTACTTAAGCTGTGGAGGCATTACTTGTATGGAGATAGGGTAGAGATTTTCACCGACCACAAGAGCCTGAAGTATGTGTTTACCCAGAAGGATCATAACATACGTCAGAGAAGATGGCTAGAGCTACTTGTGGATTATGACATCAACCTACAGTATCATCCTGGGAAGGCCAACGTTGTTGCAGATGCATTGAGCAGAAGAGCCGAAGTTTATTTTCTAACAACACAACCAGAGTTGTTAGCAGATCTTCATAAGATGGGTATAGAAGTTGTCATTCCTACCAGTGTGGCATTGATGGCCAGTATACAAGTTCATTCCAGTATAGTTGAGAGGATCAAGTTAGCTCAGTCATCAGATTCTAAGCTTCAGCGGCTTAGGGCAGAATGTGTAGCAGGACGAAGACCGGAGTTATGTATCCATGAGGACGGTACACTTCGGTATGGGAGACATCTTTGTGTACCTAGTGGTGATATCAGACAGGAGATCATGGCAGAAGCTCACAGTTTTCAGTATTCGATTCATTCGGGCGGTACGAAGATGTATCATGATATCCGGCAGCATTTTTGGTGGAATGGCATGAAGAGGGAGATAGCCCGGTTTGTCTCTCGATGTTTAGTTTGCCAACAAGTTAAAGCTGAACATCAGAGACCGGTTGGACTTCTTCAACCTTTACCGATCCCAGAATGGAAATGGGAGCGCATTACCAAAGATTTTGTAACGAGATTACCTAGATCCCCGGCTGGGAGAGATGCTATCTGGGTTATAGTTGACAGACTCACTAAGGTAGCTCATTTTCTTTCTTTCAGGGTTGGTCAGTCGACGGATCAGCTTGCAGAGATGTACCTCAGGCAGATAGTCAGGTTGCATGGAGTATCAGTCAGTATTGTATCCGACAGAGATTCTAGATTCACATTGCACTTTTGGCAGAGTCTTCAGAAAAGTTTGGGGACTCGTCTCAAGTTCATTTCAGCTTATCATCCGCAGACAGATGGTCAGTCAAAACGCATGATCCATACTCTTGAATATATGTTGTGGTCATGTACACTCGACTTCGGTGGTTCGTGGGATGATCACTTGCATCTAGTGGAGTTCTCGTACGATAACAGTTTCCAGGCCAGTATCCAGATGGAACCCTTTGAAGCATTGTACGGCAGGAAGTACAGATCTCCTTTAGCTTGGGATGATATAGGCGAGAGGCAGATGCTTGGTCCAGAGATGGTAACGCGGACTATTGAGGTGGTCAGGCAAGTCAGAGATCATTTTCGAGTTGCACAAGATCGCCAGCATCATTGGACCGATTCTCATCGGCGTCCCCTTAAATTTTCTGTCGGCGGCCATGTATTCCTTAGGATCTTGCCTACCCATGCCGTCATTCGTTTCGGTGTACGGGGAAAGCTTAGTCCTAGGTATATAGGGCCGTTAGATGTTCTAGAGCGAGTAGGTGATGTGTCCTATCGTCTCGCTCTTCCGTCGTCGTTACGTGAGGTGCATGATGTCTTCCATGTATCCCAATTACGACGGTACATCCCGGATCCAAGTCATATCCTTGATTATTCAAAATTGGTTGTTAGTACCAACATTTCGTATGAGGAGAGACCCGTATCCATATTGGACCGAAGAGAAAAGATACTCAAGAATAAGACTATCAAGTTAGTACGTGTTGCTTGGGATCATCACTCTTTGGGTGAGTCAACGTGGGAGCGTGAGGATGATATCCGATCGCGATATCCCGACTTGCTTGACTCATAAGGTATAATGTCTTTCTTATGTCTTATGCCTTCAACTTCATTGCTTGCATGAATGATTGCTTGATTGATTACCTAGTTATAACTTGCCTGGGATTAGTATAGCTTGCTCGACATCTCTAGCCTCTTGATTAAATTCCGAGGACGAAATTCTTTTAAGGTGGGTAGAGTTGTCACCCTCGGATTTTGTTATACGTATTTTGGTATACGTATACGTATCTCGGACTCGTATTTCGACTTGTCCTGGCTGGCTAGTCTTGGGTTTTTGCATTGGCATGGGTTAGTTGGCATTTTATGGCTCGTGTGGTCTATTCTGGCTTGGGCATGCATCGGGTTCGGTTGGGTTCGGCTGGTTTGGCTTGGTTTGGGCTAGTATGCAAACCCCTACCTACCACCATCCACCATTTATTAACCCAACAACCCTTCTCTCTACTCATTCATTTCTCATTACTACTCTTCTTCTTCCTCATTTCTCCACCAACCACCTGCAGTAGGCAAGTGCATCTTGCTTTCACTTGAGAACCCATTTTGATGGTTCTAATGGCTTCTTAGAATGATTCTAAACCACTTTAGAACTTGAAGATTTTCGTTTTGGTGCATGGATTTTCGTAGATCTAGGCTTCTAGCATTTTGATCTTCATGGTTTTGATCTTCTAAAATTTGTTGTTTTCGAAAATGGAGAGTTCCATGTGGTGGGAGTTTCGATTTTTACGCAAGTTTGGCTTTTGAATGGCTGGATTTCGTCAAGTCTTGGCCGAGATGGGGTTTCTTGAGTTCTTGAGTCCCCATGGCTACATGTCTTGGCCTTTGGGACGAGACGAGCCTTTTACGCCTACGTTTTACGTGCCAGCGTAGCATTTTTCTTCTTTACGCACACGTTTTTACGTGCCTGCGTAGTGTTCCCCCTTTTTAAGCACATGCATTGCGTGCCAGCGTAATCCGCTCTATGTCGAGCTCATTCGAGCTCTACGCAGGGGCTACTCCCGCTCGCGTAGAGTCTCGCGTGCGTAGACTCTCGCTCAAGTGCTCGCACGTGTAGAGTTCCGCTCGCGTGGAGTGCTCGCTCGCGTAGGGTGCTTGCTCGCGTAGAGTGCCTGCTCGCGTAGAGTGCTTGCTCGCGTAGAGGGGTCCTTCCTTGGTCTTGCTCGCGTAAAGCCATTTACGTTCGGGGTCCCCTTAGCCTAGCGTAGTTTCGTTAGCGTAGAGGCTTTGAGACCCTATGCGCACCCGTTTGCCTCTTATATTCTTGTACTTTGGTCATGTGCTTCATAACCACGAATTGATTGATATGATTGGAATGATAATTGTACACGACATGGTATGGCAAGCAACTGACATGACATGACATGGCATGATATGACTAGTAAGCATGATAGGAACTATTGAATGTTGTTGCGACGGCTAGCATGACATGACAATAATGAATAGCCTGGACACCGTAGACGATTGTGTTTGTACAAATGAACCAGTATTGTCTCGCATCATGTCTAGAGCAGGGACCCCTGAGTACCACGGTCAAGGGTACCTACTGAAATTAACTAAGTCTAATAACTAGAATAATCTAGTAGTCATAAAGAGATTTTCTAGCTACAGGTAATCCCGTTATCTGGGCGCCCCATCATGGGATTTGTAGCCTGTCGTCGAGTAGGGCACAGTTCTAGCACACTGTCATGTGTTGTACCCTTCAAGCTACTTAAGGGTACATGTGTTTCCTGGATGATGTACCCACATGAACTCAAACCCAAATTCCGTCTGGATAACCTGGATGGTCTGCAGGGCTTGTGGCTGTTGGAACAATCTTATTGCATCTTGCTAGTAACTAGGCCTGTGATAACCCTAGCTAGTTAAAGTATCAAGCCGTACTCATTGCTTGGCCGTGATTGATTGGATGGAGCCCATCCCAGTCTAGTCTTGTCCTGATCCTGTACAAGATTGTTACATGACCTGATTGCTTGTGTTTATTTTATCGATAAATGGTAGAAAACCAAGTTCTGTTCAGATGAAGGGTTACAACCCCAGTCCTTGTTTGGTTTAAGGATTGTAACTTGGTTATATGAATAGTCCTATGGTTATCTTATCGTACATCATCATGATTTTCTATATTTCCAGTCTTTTATTATATAATTATGTTTTTGTGCTAATTGCTGGTTTTAGTTCTTAAGTGAAGCCTCCTTGTGGCACTTACTCTTTCTTGGATCTGACCCAGCAGTTAGAAGAAAACAACATTTAGCCAAACAGACCCTATGCGGCCTAGTTATGAATGATGCGCATGCAACTTAAAAAAAACATGAGACGCATGCAGCTCAGTCATAAAGTACTTATACAGTTCTGTTATGCAGTGCTCATACGACTAAGCCAGTAGGCACTTATGCAGATCAGTTATGAGATGTACATGCGGCTCGGTCACGAGGCATCCATGCGGTTCAGCTATGTAGCGCTTATGTGGCTCAGGTATGAGGCATCCATGAGGGTCAGTGACGCTTATGTGGCTCAGCCCATGTGGCCCGATCATACATAATACATGCGGTCCAAAGAGATGGGGCACGCATCGATGATGCCTAAACATAGAGGCGATATATGACAGGCTTGCGCATAAAATATACGATATGGCCATTTAAATTTAAGTCATCATTTTTCCACCGTCCTTACCCTTAACAGGGGGTTGCACGTCAGGATGAACGGGAGGAGAGTCCGCAGCTCTCGACGGAGAGGCGAGTCCCTTCCCTTTGGCTGTAGCACCAGTCGACTTGGAAGCTTTCGGAGCCATGGCTAAATGGGACAGAAAGGATGACGGAGATGATGAAGATGAAGGAGAAAAAGTTGAAAGAAAAAAATTCTATCTCTGTATGGCCCATATTTATAGCTCTTCAAAGTGGAAACAGATGAACGTCACGTCGGTTATCGTGATATTAAAGATAATGATGACACTTAGGGATTTTTATCCTTAATAACCGTCATCGACACTTCGATTCTCGTATCCATTAAAGATAATGATGACGTTTGGGGATTTTATCCTTAGTAACCGTCAGCTTTATCTCGAAAAAAAAGAGCCCAAATCTAAAACCAAATTAAGAGATTAAATGCAGCAGTGACAGCTGGCAGGCAAGATCGTCCTGCGGCTCAAGATCTCCCTGCGGCTCAAGATGGCCCTGCGGCTCAAGATCTCCCTGCGGCTCAAGATCGTCCGGCGGCTCAAGATCTTCCTGCGGCTTAAAGTTTTCCTGCGACTCAAGGTTTCTCTTGACTTGAAGATTCCCTGCGGCTTGACATATTTCCATGCTTCTTATTCAAATTATTCCAAATTTGTAATTTAAAAACTTTGAAGGGGGTCTTGTAGAAGCATAAAAAATATGGGGTTCATACGAATCACAACTGACAGCATGAGTACTTTAGAACAAATTGGTCCACATAAAGAAGAGCCACATGACAGACTCGGCATGCCCCCTGCGGCCCATCTTCACCAGACTGATTTGTGCCGCAGAAAGAATAGTTACTTATGCGGCCAAGCTGATCAACCCTTCTGATAAAGCTGACAAACTCTGTCAAAATTGGCAAAACTGACAGCTCTGATAGCTCTGACAACTCTAACACTCTGACAAAAAGAAGATAAAATATGATCAGACAAAATGTCATGTCACCAGACAGGACATGGCCATCCGGCCGAAAGGACTGTGATCCGAGCTGCATGAACCTTATGCGGCTCAGTCTATGTGCTTCATACGGCCAAGGGTGACTGCAATATGAGCCGCATGAGCTTTATGCGGCTCAGAATATAGAACCTATGCGGCTCAAAAGTCCCTAAGCTATATGCGGACTAAGGGATACTGCGACTTAAGCTGCATGAGTCTTATGCGGACCAGCATGGCCGAACACTGAAAGACCTATGCGACTCAAAATGACTCAAGCAGACTGAACCCATCCTGCGATAGGACACGTGGCAGGCTGAAAAAGTCTCAACCACCCAGATTGGCTGCAAGAAAATCTCAACAAGGCACCAACTGGCAGCCAAAGAACGGGTCTTTATGTGCTGTTGCAGCTACGTAGTCACGTGGCCATCTATACGGCTCAAAACATCTATCACTATAAATAGTAGGGTACCACACCCATGCAAAAGGCTGGCAACCTACGAAGGGCAATTTCTTCTAGAGCAAGAATCGTGTCAGATAGTCCAAGGAGTAAGGCAGAGTTGCTACACTTTCTCGAGCCTCTATCATCACCCCCAGAATCAAAAACTAAACATTTGTACTTAGATTGTTTCCTAGGATTTCTTTCTAGGCTTTCTCTTGTACAAGCGAGTTTACAATCAAGTTCAAATCCTTTGTAATCTTTTGTTCTTGATATTTAATAGCAAACACCTAGCTCGTGCTCGCCACGGCCCCTCTAGTCTGTCTCGTGCTCGTCGCAGCCCCTCTGGCCTTTCTTGTATTCATTGTACCCCCTCTGGGAGCTTTCGGAGTTCTCGATCGCTTGGGAGCCATGGAGGGAAGACTAGGGTTTTGAGGAAGAAGAAGACTGGGAAGAAAAGCTTCTTTAGAAAGAGAACGTAGATGGCAGAAAGGTTCTCTCTCTCCGAGCAAAACTCTATTTATAGAGCAAAGCCACGTCAGTAGATGAAGACAAAACTCTTCTTATTCGAAGAAACTCTTCGAATGTCGTAGGGGATAAAGCGGAATCATGATGGCTTTTAAGTCCAAAAAATGAGGAGTTATAATTATTTTTAAAAATGAAACGACGGCTCGAAAAGTAATTAATGCTGATGGCTAAGCATGACGCCAGCCTGTCAGCAAACCCCTGGGCATTCCCGATGACGTGGCATTTCATGCTTCTGTTCAAAGTGTTCCAAACTTGTCCAAGTTTGAAAACTTTAAAACGGGTCTCATAGAAGCATGAAAATAGAGCAGATGGTACGAAAGCGCAGAAAACAACAGTTGCTCCACAGAAGCGCAGAAGACAACAATGGTTTAAAACGCAAAAGACAACAGTCGTTTCACATACTTCACAGAAGCGCATGAGTCATACAAAGATAAGTGCATAAAGAAAAGTTTGTTATTAAAATTATGTTTACAAAAGATCATTTACAGACTCTTCAGGATTACATAAAAAAACTAAACCCTAAAGCACGACCTATAAAGTATGCAAAGCGCACAAATCCCAAAACGCACAGCAGTGTCAGAGCGAATCACTTTCTCGTCAGAGCGAGCCACTTCCTAGTCAGACGCGGAGTAACTCCAATATGACTAATAAAGCAGCTATTGGCCCGAGCAAGAACGCAGCTCCTGCACGAAGCTCACAACACTACATGTGGCTCTTCCAGCATAACAGGGCGCATAGCCCCCCACTCCAATATAGCTAATAAAGCCATTATTGAGCAGGACAGAGCACAACCTGTGGCTCTTCGGGTTGGCAATCAATCCAAACTCGGTAGCTTGGACCTCGAAGACCTCCAAGATGTTGTTTAGGTTCGAACTCCTTATGCCAAACACTCAAGTGCATCTCGAAACTCAGTAGTGGTTCTTCTACAAAGCCACAACTTCTTTGAACGAAAAGATCTACAACCAACAATCGACTTGTGTAAGGTCCATGACTGTCCAAAGCTAAATCGGGATCGAGCATGACAGGAAAATGACAAGAAACTATAAGCAAAGTGTTAACCGAAAGCTTTTCTTTATATATAGGCTGTGTGGTCCAACCCACAGTCCACATGACGATCAAGCAAAGGACTCCGGAGTAATGGGATGAACCTAGGACTCAGCACAATGAATCTTATTTAATAAATTCATTTCACTAAGTCTTGTTACCACTTCTCGAGCCCCCAAACAGTAATAATTAAAGAGGATATTGACTCAGCCATTCGAGGGCAGTTATTTAATGTTCTTAGGAGAAAATGGCTTCAACAGAACTTGGCCCTTCAGTTCAAACCAGAAGCGCAGCCCCCTCGGTTCAACGCAGAAGCGCAGCGCTTTCAAATCCAATCCAGAAGAATAGCCCATTCAACGGTTCCTTCTGAGATTTTGTTGCCTCAGCACAGTCTTCTTGTCGCCCAAAAGCGCAGTGACTCCTCAACACAGTCTCCGCGTCGCCCTAAAGTGCAGTGACTTTGTTGCCTCAGTACAGTCTCCTCGTCATCCTAAAGCGCAGTAACTTCGTTGCCTCAGCACAGTCTCATCGTCGCCCAAAAGTACAGTGACTTCGTTGCCTCAACACAGTCTCCTCGTAGCCTAAAAGTGCAGTGACTTTGTTGCCTCAACACAGTCTCCTCGTCGCCCTAAAGTACAGTAACTTTGCTGCCTTATCACAGTCTCCTCGTCGCCCTAAAGCGCAGTGACTTCGTTGCCTTAGCACAATCAACTCGTCATCCTAAAGCACAATAACTTCTTTGCCTCGGCATAGTCTTTTCGTCGTCTAAAAGCGCAGTGACATTGAAGCCTTACCAAAAGTGTGGCTCGTATAGACGCGTAGTTCTATGAGGTGGCATTGTTCCATATGGCTCCTTTGGCATCTATATCTTTTCATATATAATCCAATCGGTTTGTTTAAATTGCCGCTCCTAAGATAAGAACAGAGTTTGGTTCTATTGATATGAGCAATATCAGATTGGTTTGTTTAAATCGGCGCTGCTAAGATAGGAGCGGAGTTTGGTTCTGTTGACAAAGGCAATATCCAATCAGTTTGTTTAAACCGTTGTCTCTAAGATATGGACAAAATTCGACTCTATGGATAGGAGCAAAACCCCTCGGCTTCATCCAATCAAGATTATTGAGCCATAAGCACACACTATGTGTCATTTATTCGGTTATGTTGATAACCATCCGAGATCTTGATAGAAGAGAATCTCAGCATCCGCTACGTGTCAGCTCAACAACAGCCCTCACCATGCAGTTACAACAGATTCTCTCATATCTCCACGCACAGCGCTCCTGTGCGCCCAGAAAAACCGTATGCACATCGCATATGTGCTGACCTATAAATAGAAGGAGTTGGCCTTCATTAAAAAGGTCGGCATCTTCCTGATTAGCAACCCTGAGTACCACTCTTGAGCATCAGAAAGTCAAAGCAAGTTCAAACCGTCGTCAGATCGTCAACGGAGTAAAGGAGTCGCTGCAGTGCTCAATCTCTACCGTCACACTTCCCTAGAAATTTTTGTACTTAATCCTCATGTTTAGGAGTCTTTTTTGTACTTTTTATACGTTTGAATACAAAAGTTCGTTCAACTTTTGTCATGGCAAACAGTCCTGAGTAATTTTTCCTCAAACTAGGGTTTGCCCTTATAAATAGCCTTTGTGGAGGACAAAAACCTATTCATTCAAGCATATTTTAGAAAGTGATATTGGATTACAATATGTTAAAATTGTATTGCATTACATCATGTAAAAAATAAAAATTTTAAATTCTTGAAAAATTACAAACATTCAAACAGCCCCTAAATATTTACTGACATTAATCTCCGAGAGGATGACGGACCCAATAAACTCATCTGGACATGCACGAAGAATGGGAACTTTGCCACAAAGACGCTATATGAGGCCATCCGCAGACAGACACTGACCTCATCCTTAGACAATGCAAAAGAATCTCGGCAGAAACAACTCTGGAAAATGGATGGTGTTTCTCATCGGGTCATCCTGTTTATATGGAGACTGTTAAACGAAGGGTTACCCTTGCTTCGTAACATCAACAAACGGGTGGCCAATGTTAGTCCTCTATGCCCATTCTGCTTACTACATGTTGAAGATACCAATCATATTTTCCTTCATTGTCAAGTCGTGCGAGCAACCTGGTTCATTAGTCCTTTGGGACTACGGGTGGATGATCAAGACTGTCTTTGAGTTGATAAAAAGATGGCTCTTAGATCCTCGGTCACATGAGGCATTTAGGCTTGGGGCTAATATTATGTGGGATATTTGGAAGGCAAGGGGCTCCTGTATATTCCTTCATCGTGCCCCAAACCCCCAGCGTATCGTTGGGCCAGCCATCGCCATATAAAACAACTACCAAGGTGGGGGTAGAGACAAATTAGATGAGCTGTGTAATCTTCGAAACGGAAATACAAATGAAGCTACTTACATGTTTTCAGAAAGTAATTTCTGGGTACATTTGGTGATCATTGAAAGATGCCTTCCCAACAAAGCACCAAGTGATTACATGTTTTCAGAAAGTGATTTCTGGGTACAACTTCATGGTCTCCCTGTGAATCTTCTTACCATAGATTTTGTTTCAGCAATAGCTTCTCGGATTGGCTCCATCCAAGCTCCATCTGCAGAAGATGCCATCAAATGGTCCTTATTTGCCAGGGTAAGAATTCGAATAGATATAACCCAGCCACTACTCAGGAACCTTAAAGTATCTTTGGATATCAACAAAGAGTGTACTGTTTCATTGAAGTACGAAAGGCTCCCAAAGTTTTGCTTATTCTGTAGTTGCTTAGGCCATAGTGTCAAGAAGTGTCGTACTCACAAACAATACATGCAAATGATGGATGATAAGTGGTCGGAGGATCAAAAAACTCAATTCCAAGCCTTACTTGACAAATGACTTGACTCCTCAATCTGTGTGACTCATTCAGACAGATTCAAGACTCCTCCAATCAACAGAGGTAAATCAAAGTCCTTCCCTTTACCTACAAATCCTTCACATATTGCAAATATTGATCAAATACATCAGCAATCTGTCAATGTATCTCAAATCCCTATACGATCATCTGTTTCCATATCCCAGTCCTATGACCCTCCATCCCCTGTTCCAGGATCAGTGATTCACAATTCAACATCATCCACTCCTGCTAACATTATTTTATCACCTTCCCCATCCTCTCCACATGACATTTTCGTTCATCTTCCGGCGACAGTTACATCCATGAATCAAGTAGTTACTTCTATGGATTATTCAGTTACACAAATCCTGCCTGTTCAGTTAGTCCCCACCATCCCTATTAATCCCGTCTCTACACATATCCCACCTTCTAAATCATTAATAACCAATCATAACCACCCTTCACGTATTCTACCTCTTTCTAATCTAATCCCGAAATCCATTCCCTCAGTATCTCCCTCGTCCACATGTATCCATGACACTAGTTATTCTACATCAGCTGATACTGAATCCACAAAAATGCAGTCCAAATGTCTTGACAATATTCTCAATACTGTTGAGCTTCCCACTGTTACAAACACTACATTATCAAAACCAGTGAATCCCATAGATGCTCCGTCTTCGTCCACACATATCACTCCTCCAATCATTCACAGTATTCATAATCAAAATCCTAATTGTCATATCCCGAATTTCCCAACCAATGAATCTTTATCCATCAACCCCATCAAAAGTTCAGCTACAATTCCTATATCTGCAACTTTCACATCTCTTCTACAATCCCTATCACCTATAACTCCCCCTCCCATCTCTGAGATTCAAACAGATGATATCTCTATCAAGCAACTACATGAAGATACTAGCAAACCCAAAAGACCCAGATCCCCCAGTTCTTCGACTGATAAAGGTACTGAAGATAATCGTCCATTTAAAAGAATCTTACTTCCTATCAAAAATGGAAAAGGCGCGGCTGGCCTACAACAGCCTCCTACCTCATGATTCTATCATGGAATTGTAGGGGTTTGAGAAATGACCCTACAATTCGGACAATCAAATCATTTCTCCGTGCAACTCGTCCTAAAATCCTATTTCTATCGAAAACGAGATGCTCGTCAACAAATGTAGAATCAACTGCATCCAGTTTGGGCTATACATTTTACTATTCTGTGGCGGCTAATGGGTTATCTGGTGGACTACTTTTATGCTGGGACTCAGATATTTCCTTATGTATCATCTCTTCTTCAGCAAATCACATTCATACAACCCTTCAACTACAAGGTCACTCACAACTATTGCACCTCCTCTGTATATATGGCCCCCCGGGATTAATGCTCGACATGATTTTTGGAGTGGTAAGGAATCATTAGTTTCATTGATCACTGATCCATGGATTTGTCTTGGTGATTGTAATGGTATTCTTTCTGCTAAGGAGAAATATGGAGGAAAACATTTCATCTACAACCATCATAAACCTTTCATTAGGTGGTTTAATCATTCGGGAGCCATTGATATAGGCTACTGTGGTCCGGCCTATACTTGGAATAATAGGAGGAAACCACAAAGTTTTGTGGCTGAACGACTAGATAGAGCAATGGTTGATGTTCATTGGCGATCCATTTACCCAAATGCAGGTCTTTTGCATTTACCATGTCTCAATAGTGACCATAGCCCTATCCTGTTACTCCTGAATATTAATGCCAAAAGAAACAGACCTCCTCCTAGATTCGAAGCAGCCTGGGTATTAGAAGAAGATTTTCAACAATTTCTTTCTTCATCTTGGAACAATATTTGCTCATCAGATCTCCTTGCTAAGCTCAAGAAATTGCTACCTCACTTGAAGAAATGGGGAAGTTCTCGTGTTGGTCGATTAAACGAGATTATCAATCAGGAGGAATCAAACCTACTCCACATTTAGTCAATGGCACCAACGGATGATTCCTATGTCAAGGAGAGGGAAATTCAAATGTCACTGAATAAATTGCATCTACAAAAGGAGTTATACTGGAAACAAAGATCAAATATTTCATGGTTAAAAGAAGGAGACAAGAATACCAAGTTCTTTCATCTATCTGCCACAGCAAGGAAACAAAAAAATCAGATCCATATAATCACTAAGGAAAATGGAGAGCAAGTTACTGAACACAAAAATATTGCTGATTTATTCACTGCTCACTTCAGATCGATCTTCAATTATGTGGAGAACGCCCCTATACCAGAGCACATCCTAGCTGAACTCCCCAAAATCACTGATGCTGACAACAATATTATAAGCTCTGTGCCACAAGAGGATGAAATCAAATCAGTTATCAATAGTATGAGTCCACTAAAATCCCCTGGACCTGATGGCTACCCCGCAATTTTCTATCAAAAATATTGGCCCTCTATTGGCTCAGAGGTAACAACATTAATCCAAAAAAAATTTCATCACTGCTTCCATGCCTTATCAGTTGAATCATACTCATATTGCACTCATACCAAAAGTAAAGCATCCTACTAAACCTGTCGATTACAGACCTATTGCTCTCTGTAATGTGTTATACAAAGTCATTTCCAAAATTCTTACAAATAGAATCCGTCTTCATCTTCATAAACTGATTAATCCCTATCAAAATGCATTTGTTCCAGGTCGTCAAATAGGTGATAATGTGGTTACGGCTCATGAAATCTTTCACTCAATCCATAATTTATCTCCTACTAATAGTGCTTTTGCTCTAAAAGTGGACATGTCAAAAGCCTATGATAGACTAGGTTGGAGCATCATCAGTCAAGTCCTTAATAGCTTTGGCATTCGTGGTAAATCTCACGAGCTTATATCACAATGTGTTACCACTCCTTCTCTTGCTATCCTCATTAATGGAATTCCATCACAAACTTTCATTCCAGCTAGGGGAATTCGTCAAGGTTGTCCCCTCTCTCCCTATCTATTCATCATGAGCATGGAAATATTATCCACTCTTATCAATATCATGGTTCGAAACTCCCTGTATGATAGCCTCAAAATTTGTAACTGTCCACTTTCCTTCTCGCATCTTGCATTTGCAGATGATCTTCTACTCTTTGGCATTAGTTCATTGCACAATATCACTCAACTCAAGGTCATTCTCAAAACTTTCGAAAATTGGTCGGGACAGCGCATAAACTTCGATAAATCCTCTGTTTTCTTCTCTAAGAAAACAGACCCTATTATGCGTGAATTGTATGTTCATCTGTTGGGTGTTCAATCCATGAAAGTATCTGATAAATATTTGGGTCACTTCCTCCTTCAATCAAAGAAAAGATTGTCCACTTTTACTAAATTGCTCGAGGATAGTTCTTCAAAACTACTAGGTTGGAAAAGAAAATGTCTCTCTCATGCAGGAAGAACTATTCTTATCAAATCAACTCTTGGTTCTCTCCCTACCTATTATTTTTCTTCATACCAAATTCCCAAGAAAGTCTCTAAGATTCTTGATAGAGACCAACGCAATTTCTGGTGGGATTCTACTGAAAAGAAAAGACTGCATTTCTCTACTTGGAGTACATTTACAAAACCAAAATATCAGGGAGGATTAGGCATCAGGGATCCTTACATTTCCAATCTTTCCCTTCTTCTCAAACTATGTTGGAGATTCATATCTAATCAGGATTCACCTTGGGCGTCCCTACTTCGAACCAAATACCTTACCACATCAACCTTCTGGTCTGCCACTCCATCTCCTGCTGCTTCTTGCGTTTGGTCCAGTCTTCTCAATGTTCGACTATTCTTGAAGGACAATGTGATCTGGTCAATTGGTGATGGATCCCTCATTAACATTTGGAATGATCCTTGGGTACCTTCATTATCCAATCATCGGGTACAAGGATATGAATTCAGTAGTTACTGGGTTCATCAAGTCTCTGACCTTATTAATGCAAACACAAAGACATGGAAGAGGAATTTGCTTAATATTCTTTTCCCTCCTAATGAAGCCAATGCAATTATGAAGATTCCTCTATCTTCAAACTGTTCTATGGATAAACTTATATGGAAGCATACTGTGGATGGAGTCCTTACTTCCAAATCAGCTTATAGATCAATTCATGAATCTCTGCTACAAAATGTCAGCTCAACTTCTACACAAGAATTTTCTGACTGGAAGAAGCTATGGAGTATTAACTACATCAGTCCTAAAGTTACAATGTTTGTGTGGCGAGCTATTACCAATTCTCTTCCAACCAAAAATAATATCCATCGAAGAATGAGCAACATCGAGGCAACATGTCCCCTATGTCAGGTACATATTGAAACAACTAACCATCTTCTCTTTCATTGTTCAATAACAGGAAATTTATGGAGCTTTTATCCAGCAATCAACTCCATCTTAACTGTTGATTGCTCGATATCTTCTTTCACTTCTTCTTTGCTGAGAGAAGGTGATATCAACAAAATCGCAATGAGCTTCTACTTATTGTGGCATATTTGGAAGGCTAGGAATAACTTCTTATTCAACAAGCAAGCTATTGATGGAAGAAGAATCTTTGAAGAAGCTGTCAACATGAAGGAAAAAACAGAGGCAATAAACAAAGGCTACTCAACAACCTTGCAATCAACAACCAAACTCCATAGAAATGTCTGCTGGATCCCCCCAACTGGCAATACATTGAAAATCAATTTTGATGGTGCATTCTTGGAGGGAAAGATGTCGGCAGGTGCTATACTTCGAGATGGCTATGGAAATTTTCTGTTTGCTCTTTCGATAGCTGATGTTGGTGGCTCTCCTATTGAAGCTGAGGCCTTGGGAATTTATCTTTCCCTGGATATTAGAAGACAACAGTTACAAGATGTTATCATTGAAGGAGATTGCAAGCCCCTAATCGATTCCATCAACAACTTTGACACTTTTCCACTATGGCGTGCTCGTCACTTCATTGAAGATGCAAGAATGGCAAAAAAATCAAGCTCCAATCTTTCGTTTTCTTACATCAACAGAAATGCTAATATAAGCGCTCATACTCTAGCTGCACATGCTTTACTTTCTAATGACTCTAATCTCATTTGCATATACAATGAGATTCCATCTTGTATTTCAACTCATGTATTACATGACTTGAACAATGTTTCCTCTTGATATTATATAACATATGTTCTTTTCTCAAAAAAAAAAAAATTGAAGCTACTTGGGAACCACCCCCGACGAAGATATCAAGATTAATGTGGATGGGGCGAATGCTGGCACATCCTTAGCAGTGGCAGCCATTGCAAGGGACTCCCATGGCAGTTTCAAGGCCGCATGCACTCACATGGCATTCACCACAAATGCACTCGCATGACATCAGCCTGCTTGCTGAAACTCATGCCATCCGACTGGGTATCCAACTGGCTGGCCAGTTCGAAGGAAGCAACATAATCATCGAAGGAGACTCCTTGATCTTGCATAGGATCCTCAAAGGGGAGAATGACTTGATTCCCTGGATAATGCTCGATCTTATCCAATCCATCAGAGATACCTTCTCCTCAATGCAGATACAAAGGGGAGAATGACTTGATTCCCTGGATAATGCTCGATCTTATCCAATCCATCAGAGATACATTCTCCTCAATGCAGATACTGGAGTTCAAATTTGTGAGAAGGTCGGGCAACAGAATCGCCGATACCTTAGCGAAGCATTGCCTCCTATACAAGAGTTCTGAAGCATTCCACACCCCCCCCCCCCCCCAAATTATTTACCATTTAATTGAGGAGGAATCTCCTCCAGATGTAACCTAGTCGCGGTCTTTTGATTAAATAAAGTGGTTACGGATTAGTAAAAAAAACATTTTAGAAAAATTACATGCATCCAAACAGCCCTTCGACATTCACATATATGCGAGGCAGACAAAGATAATCTGCAAACATGTGCACCCTTACATCTTAGTTCGTTGAAAAGTGTACACAGATTTGGGTGCTTTGACAAAGAATGCTACGTAGACATTAAAATACAAGTGTTATTGTCACACGTACCTTAGGGAACCAGATACGCAAAAATACTATATAGTAAAAAAATTACATATTTTTCACAATCAAATTTTCTGAAATTAAATTCTTTAAAAGATTATATTTCTATGTTTGGTGAATAAATAAACATTTTTCGGTAAAAAAAATTGAAAAATAAAATAAAAGACAAACAAAAGATTAAAAAATCTGATGAAAAAAATTCTTAAAAAATTAAAAAAAGATGAAAAAAAACTGAATAAATACCCAAAACAAAAATCATTCTTAAAAAATTAATAAACAGAAAAAAAACCATTTTTTTCAAAAAATGAAAAAAGATAAATCTGTAAAAACAAAAAACATTCCCATTTTTTATAAATATAAAAAAAATAAAAAAAATCTTAAAAATGAAAGAAGAAGAAAACCAAAAAAAATCTTTAAAAAATAACAAGAGGAACAAAAAGTTGAAAAAAAACACAAAAAATATAATCTTAAATATTTAAAAGATTAAAAAAACCAAAAAATTTAATATTTTTTTAAAATAATATATAAAAGAAATAAAAATATTTTACCTGAAAAAAATGCTCCTATTCTTAGGGATTTGATTTACATGTTATATGGGCAAATAGTTTACCCACTATTTGCAATTCTCTCTTGAATAAAAATTTATAACCTAAATCAAACATGAAGATAGTTTTTCTATCCTAAATTTATTCGGAAAAAAAATGCCCCTAGTTGCGTATTACAATAAAAGTTGAGGATTACTTGGATCTAAGATGGCAAATAAAATAAATTTTTTTTATAAGGACACATGAAAAGTTGATCAGGACTAGCCAGGATTGGAGCTGGCTCATGTTTGAGGATAAATTAATGGGGCTATTCAATTTTTCTACTCATGGGACTATCCCAACCCCCCCCCCCCCCCCCCCAAACCCCAAATTTCACTCTCATTTGCAAATTTTACTCTCTTCCAAAACCCTTTCTTCTTCCTCCTCCTCTTCTTCTTCTTCTCCATCATTTTTCACTCCCCAAACTATACATCTTCTTCTTCTTCATCTTCTTCTCCACCATTTGTTCACTCTAAACCCTAGTTTTCTTCTCCATCATTTCCATCAAAACTCTAGTTTTTCTCTCCACAAATTTCATTATCATCATTTTGATTCCTCACAAATAATGCATGAAAATAAACCCTAATATGTTTATTTTATTCTTTCTCAAAAAAAATGTATGAAAATAAACCCTAAAATGTATATTTCACTATATTATCAAGATGGAAATAAATCCTAACATATGTTTTTCATTCGGCCATTTCGATTTTAGGACTGCCAGGAATTGTGGCAGTCCTAAAATGTACTTGCTGTACAACAAGTCCCTTTTATGACTGCCACAATTCCTGACAATTCTCAATACTTTTATAACTGCAAGAAATTGTGGCAGTCCTGTTGTATAAGGCCCTTTTAGGACTGCCACAATTCCTGGCAGTCCTCAATACTTCTAGGACTGTAAGAAATTGTGACAGTCATATTATACAGCAAGTCCCTTTCAGGACTGCCACAATCTCTAGCAGTCCTCAATACGTCTAGGACTGCCAGAAATTGTGGCAGTCCTAATATTTACTTGTTCAACAAATCAATTTCTTCTAGAATTAGGGTTCATCCATAATTTCTTCTATTAATGAAGAAAAAATGATTAATAGATTTGATAGATTTGATAACCCAATTTCTTCTACAACTAGGGTTTCATTCATACATAAACTAGGGATTAGAGAAAAAAATATGAGAAATTAAAAGAGAACGAAAAAAAGGGTTTTGAGAAAAAGATATTCTTTGTGTTCTTGGGAAGAAAGAGAAGAGAGCAAAAAAAAAAATCTTTTATACCTAGAAATTGGATAGCCCTGATTAAATATTTTAGTGACAAATTTATAAATAAATGAAAGTTAAAAATTGGACAATCCTGATTAACTTTTGATGTACTCTTATAAAAAAATCTAGGCTAAATTACAACTTGATATCATCAACTATCTAAAATTTTCAACTTGATACCCTCAACATTGATAGGTACTAACTTAATACCCTTAACTATATAATAATTTTATATTGATACCCCAAATTTTTAAAAAGATAAAATTATCCCTCCTTCCTCCTTCTCCAACAGCACCCCCTCCGACCGCGACCGACTCCCATACTAGCCCTGGCGTTCCCCGACGAACACCGCGCCCCCGCCGCCACGTGCCCCGTACCCCGCGCGCCCCCATCGCCCCGTCTACCGCGCGCCCCGCCACCCTGTGCCCCGCATGCCCCCGCCCACACGCCCTGTGAGCCCCCCACCCCATGGCGTCGCCCCCGTGCACCCCACCCCGTGCCCCCCCGCCTCCGGCTGCTTCCCAAGCGCGCGATCTCGTCGCCTCGCGCAACTCCGGGCAGGCCAACGCGAGGTGGGGGGAGGGGAGTTCGCAAGCTAGAGGGGGAGGGGAGGTCGCCGACAGGAGGGAGGGGTGGGGAAGGTCACCGGCGAGAGGGAGAGTTTGGGTGGAGGGGGCGAAGGTTGCCGACTAGAGGAGGGGGGAGGTCGTTGGCCGGAGGCAGGAGGGGGGGGTTTGGGTGGAGGGGGGGCGGTAGGTCGCCAGCGGGACAAGAAGGGGGGGAGGTCGTCGGCCAAGAGGCCGGAGGCACGAGGGAGGGGGCATGTTGGAGGGGAAAGACAATTTTGTCCATTTTTTCAGAGTATCAAGTTAATACCTATCAAAGTTGAGGGTATCAAGTTGAAAAACTGAAATAGTTGAAGGTATTAAGTTGTAATTTAGCCCAAAATCTAAAATAACCTCCATATGCAAATGTTGAGCAAAGATTGCAAACGGGCCTATAGTGCTATGGAAAATGCTAAGTCTACAACCACATGCTTACAACCTTGATATATAATAAAGCCTACCCAAAGGATGTTAGAGTTAACCTATCTCCCACATGGACAACGACTGCCAGAAGAAGGAGCTCTTCTCCTCCCTGGTCTCCGACATCAAGGGTCCGTTTGGTAAACCGTATTTGGAGGTGGGATTTGGATTTTTATGGATTTGGAGTGAAATCTATGGAATCCTATGTTTGGTTGGAGATGGATTTGGATATGGAAAGTATGACAAAATCCAGAACTTGGATTTGGTTGGATTTGGAAGGAAAAAATTTAGTTGTTCTTTAATAATTTTGTTAAAATATTTATTCTTTAATAATTTTGTTAAAAATTAGTTATTCGTTAATAATTTTGTTAAAATATTTATTCTTTAATAATTTCGTTAAAAATTAGTTAATTAATAAAAAACTAACTAATAGTTAGTTATCATAATTATATTCTAAGTTAATAATTTATTAATTAATAATTTTATTATTTAATAATTTATAATAATCTTAATTAATAATTTATTACTTTATTAATCATAATTATAATAATTTTATTAATCATAACCATAATCTTAATTAATAATTTATTAATTAATATCTAATTATAATCATAATTAATAATCTATTAGTATTATTATAATATTAATTAATAATTTGTTAATAACTATTTTATTATAATCTTAATTAATAATATTTTAATCACGATTAGAATCATATTTTATGATAATATAATTAATAATTTACTAATCATCATTATATTAATTAATATTATTATTTTTAAAACATTTAATTTATGGTTAATTTAATACTAACTAATATTTATTTAAAAATTAACTAATCGTTAATTATTAATCATTAATTATTAATTTTATAATTATAATAATCATTATTTATTTAAAAATTATTAATCGTTAATTATTAAAAATTATTAATTGTTAATTATTAATTACTAATCGTTAATTATAATTTATAATTATTAATCATTAACTATTAATTATTAATCGTTAATTATTAATTATTAATCATTAATTATAATTATAATTATTAATTATTAATTATTAATCGTTAATTATTAATCGTTATTTATTTAAAAATTAACTAATCGTTAATTATTAATTTTATAATTACTAATCATTAATTATAATTTATAATTATTAATCATTAATTAAAAATTGTTAATCGTTAATTATTAATTATTAATCGTTAATTATAATTTATATTATTAATTATTAATCATTAATTATTAATCTTTTTTTATTAATCATTTTTATTTAAAAATTAACTAATTGTTTGGTAATTAATTTTATAATTAATAATAACTAATCGTTAATTATTAATTATTAATCATTAATTACTAATTTATAATTATTAATTATTAATCGTTATTTATTTAAAAATTAACTAATTGTTTGGTAATTAATTTTATAATTAATAATAACTAATCGTTAATTATTAATCATTAATTATAAATTTTATAATAATAATAACTATAATTAATCATAATTAATTAATAGCTTAATTATTGATCATGACTATAATTTAGTTATTAATCATAAATCCAAATCCTATGTTTGATTGGAGTTGTATTTGGACTTGGATTTGGATTTTGAAATCCATGATTTGAATTTGGCCAAAAATCTAAAGTTGAAGGTATCAAGTTAAAAACTGAAATAGTTGAAAATATTAAGTTATAATTTAGCAAAAAAATCTAAAATAACCTCCACATGCTTACAACCTTGCTATATAATAAAGCCTACCAAAGGATGTTAGAGTTAACCTATCTCCCACATGGACAACGGCTGCCAGAAGAAGGAGCTCTTCTCCTCCCTGGTCTCCGACATCAAGAACTACACCGGCGCCGATCCTCTCCGTCCATGGATCCAGTAAGCCCTCTTTAGTACTTCCTACCGTGTTATTTTTCTCAGTACCGATCTCTTGATCTTCTTGCTGCAGAGGCATTCGGAAGATGAAGGAGTCCCTGCCACCGCAGATCCTCAAGGAGAAGCTCCCCCGGTTCCTACAGAAGTGCGTCGAGTCCTTCGAGACCGACCGCCGCTACCGCAACGACTCCCGGTACCTCCGCGTCTGGATCCAACTGGTAATGCATGGAACTGAACCCCCAAATTAATTTCAAGAAAACACCTGCACAAGTCTAACATGGGGTCTAGTATACTTCTTTGTGCATTTTGGTGTATAGTTAATTTGCAGCCACTTTGTCCTTAAAGAAACCTTTATTCAATTCTTTATAGATATTGGCACAGTGTATGGGGACCTAGGAAGCAGGGACTCCATAAGTCGGTGACGTGTATCGTATCGGATACGTATTGGGTAGGACATAAATACTCAAAAATATACTAGAACACACCGAAATTGGTCTCATGTACGTGCCCGTGTCACTGTGTATGTATTTTCTGTTCGTGTCCGTGCAACATAGTACCTTTATAGGTGTATTAAAATGGTTAAAAGAATAACCATGTTTTAATGTCAACAGTAGGAAATTTACAGAGAACTCAAAATACAGTTGGTCTCTTGTACTTGAGCTTTTGATGGATTCATTTGGCCATGATTGATATATAGCCTTAGTGAGGAAATGGAATATCCATGTTTTTGTTTCCACCCATTTATTATTTGCTTAAGCACAAGGCACCCTTTTTACACCATATTTCTCCCCTGCGGTCGATGGACTATGTTCGGTGTTAAGTCTGGAATGAGCTGCAAACAGTGTGCTAACTTTCTTGACCCATCCATCTGAACCTTTGAAGCACATTCTTTATGTACTTCCCCTGGGAGAACCACAACATTTTAGAACGCCTTTCTTGGCATATTTTTATTCCAATAATAGTTTTCCTTGCGTCCAAATTCTTCATAGAGAAAACCTTACACAGCTGGTGCTTCAACTTTGCTATCATGGTAGAATTTTGGGCCCACCAATAGCATGTCGTCTACATAGAGGAAAAGAATCACAAAAATCCTTCTCAAAGTACTTTATAAAATACAATCATAAGAAATACTCTCTTCTTTAATCAGCATACTATGTTCTGCTTGTCTTTCTCACTGAAACCTTCGGATTGCTCTATGTACAACTCCAAATTACCATGGAGGAATGTCATCTTCACATCCATTTGTTCAACCTCCAAATTGAGCTTAGCTGCCAACCTAACACAACACATATGTATGACATATTAATGACCGACGAGAAGAATTTATTAAAATATACACCTTTTACTAGTCTCACCTTGTATCCCAGACGAGTAGTATTATCTCTCTGCTTCACTCGAAACATCTAGCGATTCTTCGAGGGCCTCTTGTCCTTTGGCAACTTCACAAGATCATAAGTGTAACTTGCGTGCAAAGAGCTCATCTCTTCCTGCATCCGCTCATGTTTGTTCTCGTACAATATCATCTCTACAAAGCTTTTATGTTCTCCCCCGTCAATCAACAACACGTACTTATTGATAGAGTACCTCCTTGATGGTTGACACTCTCTATTACCTCTCCTCAATGGAGCATATGGTGCTTGTTGTTGACAACCTTATCATCTTCTTGAAGTACTTAATATGTATGCCCATCCTTTTGAAGATTCCTATAATCGTCCTTGACAGACTGATAATCAAGGTCAGAAGCATCTTCATGTACTGGCTTACTCTGGTTTGGCACATCTACAGTGGCACTGTAGACTAGCTCGATATGAACTTACTCAAACTCAGATAAATCCTCAACCTCAGAAAGCATCTTGGATTCCTAAATGTTAGCTATTGTCTGATCTTCGTTAAACACCACATCTCGTCTTAGGTAGAGCTTCTTCGTCACTGGTTCGTAGAGCATGTATCCAAACTCATCATGACCATAACCAACATAGACGCACTGCCTCCTCTTACTCTCTAAGTTTGGAGGTTACATCTTTCGATACATGTATGAGGATCCTGTATACTAACACTCGTAGGTGACTGTACGATAGTTCCTTGTCGTATCACACTTTATCAGACATATCACCTTGCAAAGGAGTACTAGGAGATATTAATAATATAAGTTGTTGTATATTAAATCTCATTCCAACAATTGTTTGGTAACTTTTGCTTCTGACAGGCAAATACCATACCTTCTCTACTAGTGTCATGTTCATCCACTCTGCTACGCCATTGAACTGAGGCATCCTTGGTGGAGTTTTCTATTATATTATTTCTTTCTCTTTGCAATAATCACCAAAGGGACTTATGTATTCGCACCCATCATCCGAACGAACACACTTCACCTTCATGTCGATTTCTCTTTCAACATATTCCTAAAACTCTTTGCAAGTGTCAAACACCTAACCCTTGGTCTTTATCACAAAGACCCAAACTTTTCTGGAACAGTCATTAATAAAGGTTATGAAATAAGAAGCAATGTCTAAAGTTTTTACCTTTAACGGATTGCAAACGTCCGAGTTACTCTACTTGAGCAATGTTGGCTTCCTCGAAGATGGGTGGCTCTGAAATAATACCATGTGCTGCTTTTTAGTCATACAGTACATGCATTTCTCCAACTTCGTAAGCTTTTAACCTAAAAGCACATTATGGTTCGCAAGGTAACTCATTTCCTTCTCGCTAACATGACTGGCCGCCTGTAGTACATCTCAGTGGACGCATCATCCTTGACAACATTTACCTGTTGTATACTCTGCATGCTCTCCCTTCATATAATTGCTTCTCCTGGCAACAACCATGGAATACTTTATCATCCAGCTTTTCAACCGATACGAGATTGAACTGGATGTTGAGGATATTGCAAACTCTCGTAAGAACCTACATAGCTCTTGTACTAGTCTTCAAATGCACGTCTCTAAGGGTCTATTTGGTTCAAGTTTTAGAGGTTTGGGAATGGATTTGGGATTCCTTACCCATGTTTAGTAAGTGTGAGATTGAGAAATGGGATAGAATATGAGAGTTTTAGATTCCCACATATGTAGGAAAGCAAAATCCAAATCCCCTATTGGAAATATTTTTGCTTTCTTGGAAATGTTTGTTGGGTGCATTAATTACAATTTTTTTACGGTAATACCCTCATTGACACCAATTGAATTTAGGTAATAATACCATAATAAAATTAATGAAAGAGTACGTACTTATGGAAAACTAAACAAATTAAGATTCCTATTCCGGTCCGAACCGAACATGGGAATGGAAAAATAAAATTTTCGGGCTACATATATCCACCTAACCAAATATGGGTATAGGAATGTTGAATTCCTTTCTCGTAGGAAAGAAATGGGAAGTTGATTTATATGAATACAAAACTTTCATCCAAAAGCCTCTTAATGGAAATCACCTTTGCCACATTCCAATTCCCTATCTTTAATATCCCACGGTTGTCTGTCGTGTATAAGTGGCAAACAATGTCATCTTATGAGACATGTACTGAAGTCCCTGAGTCCACCATCAACCTATTGTCATCGCAGGTAAAATTCATCGTCATCTCATCACCAACAATAATTATGTCTCCTACATGTGTTGTTGTTGTAGTATTCTCACTTTGCTGCTTCTTATTTTTCTCCTTCTTCCAGGCATAACAGTTTCTTGTGTCACTTCTTGCAGAAATGCTAGCACTTGGAGTCCTTGTATCGATCATTCGACTTTCCTCTGCTCTTATCCCTACCTCATGGACCCTTGCTCTTACTCCCCTTGCTCTTGCTCCTTCCCATGCTCTCAGAAACTAACAGCTCAGATTCAAATGAAAATGACCTACCTTGAGATTGTCTCCGCATCTCCTTGTCCATCACTCCGTTCTTGGCAAATTTTAGAGTCACAATACCGTCGGGAGCATAAGTAGTCAAAGACACTCGTTTCAGTTTCCTACGAGTTTGACAAAGTACATAGCAACCAAAGCCCTTGAAGTTTGTCATCAAACTTGACCCCACTTGCTCCCTATTGTTGAAAGTTGATCAACTACACCATAGAATTCATTTACATTCCGTAATCAGCGTAGCTTCCTCGTACCTCAGACCCATTATCTATCAATTTAGAAACATTTTATTGATGCCACTCTTCTTGGCTTATAAGGACTTTAGCATCCCCATAATGTCTTTGCATGATCTTTGTTGTCGATATGTTTATATACATTTTCATCTACCAACTATTGGATGTAACCGCAGACCTATTTATACTCGAATGACCAATCTTTCTCAAATTTATTACTGACCTTCTCGGAAGGAAACACCGATAAATGTATCTTCTTAATGAAAAATAGGTTTTCAATCTTGCTCCACCATTAATGATAATTAGTGTCATTCAGTTTAACCATGTAAATCGGTTTCATGTCCATCTTTCCTATTCGACAATTTGTTTAACGCCTGACATCTTTAGCTTGACGCTCCGATTCCACTCTGTTGTGAGCAGAGGTAGGACGCAACAAAATAATATTATCACTGACTAAAAGAAATACATGATGACTGGACTAAAATGATAAAAGCTGCAAACACACCAAAAACATTATTGCAAACACACATAACTCTTATGTGGAAAATTAAGAGAAAATTACGGGATGATCAGAGTCCAACCCAAAAATACTCCATTATGGACTAGAAGAATATTTGTAACTCTACAACTTCTTCCACCGATCAGAAATCGAATCCACCACAACTACTCAAATGAATACTTAAATGACTACTCAAATGGCGAAGAATTGATTACAAAGAGGAACAAAGTTACCGGAGCCTCAGAATAAAAATTAAGGTGGATATCCTTGTACAATCTCCTTCGAAGCTTTTCTTGAACTCTCTAAAATCCATCTCTTCTGTACTCAAATACGAAGAATTGATTACAAAGAATAACAAAGTTTCCGGAGCCCGAGAATCACAAATAAGGTGGATCTCCTCGTACTATCTCCTTCAAAGCCTTGAACTCTCTGAAATCTATCTCTTGCGTTCTTTTGAAAGTTGTACATCGCCGATTTTGATTGTCAATTGCCTCTCCAATATTGGATGTAGAAACGCTATATAACAGCCCTTAGACAACTCACCCCACCCCACACTCCACCCACACGGCCGGAATTCCAGTCAAGGCCACCTAAGAATTCTGGTTGCATGCACACTTACACGCTAAGCAAAACCCACAATTCGGGGTGGCCATGACCAGAATTTCGGTCATCCCATTTTTCCTTCAAATGGCTCCGTTTCGAGCCCCATCTTAACTTCATTGAGCCCCGTCGATCCTCGACACTTCTCAAGCTTCTTCGAAGTTCGAACACGAATGATTCTTCGGACATAAACGATGCCCGTCGCCTTCCGGGATGACCTCCATGCAGAAGGGAACCCGTCCCAACATATTCATTATTTTATGAATGTAATTAGTGACGAAATAGAACATCCATGTTTTGGATTTTTCACCTATTTTAATGGTTATTTGCTCGGGTGGTGTGACTTTCTGATTCGTGGTGGCATTTGCATTTTACGACACAGACGCTCCAGAATAGACTAGGACATACCAAAATCGATCTATTGCCATGTCCGTATTGTGTCGTGTCATATTTGTGACCGCACAACATATACGCTACCCCTTGTTCAATGATTTATAGATGTGTTGAAATGGATATGCATTATCCATGTAACAAATAGTAAGTTTATAGAGAACCCAACTAAGTGGCTTTATGGTGTTTGTGTTGTTGGGGGATCTGAGTATGATTGATAGATAGCCCTTTTTTCATATGATAAACCCTTTATGAATGCAATTAGTTTAGCGAGGAAATGGAGTAGCCACGTTTTGGTTTTCACCTATTTTTTATGGTTATTTGCTTGGGTGTCCGACTTTTGGTTCTTGGTGGTATTTAAATTTTATACTTGTGATGTTTATCACATTCAGATGGATTATGTGGATGACGCAAGGTTGCTGTTGAGAAAGATGGAGAGGAACCATATCGGGTTGAAGAAGGCTAT
Organism: Iris pallida; assembly: GCA_029216955.1. Taxonomy (NCBI): domain Eukaryota; kingdom Viridiplantae; phylum Streptophyta; class Magnoliopsida; order Asparagales; family Iridaceae; genus Iris; species Iris pallida. The sequence goes on along the minus strand of JANAVB010031019.1, from coordinate 13,622,907 downwards.
GTTCTACTCGGCATATGCTTTGTACTACGAGAAACGGAAGAAGTTTGAGGATGCAGAGAAGATGTATCGTCTGGGGGTTCAAAAGTAAGGATTCTTTCTATTTTCTAGCTGGATCTTCCACTTAATCACTGATGACGAGGAATGCTAGATTCAGATGAAACCTTGTAAGCATGAAACACTCAAATGATATTTATATGCACTCTTGTGATTGGTCTTCTTGAGCTGAAAACACTTTTGAGGGGTCATATGACTTCTTGATAATCTTCATGTATATAACATCTGACACTTGGGGGGTTATCAGAATTCATGAGTATCAGCTCAAATTATCCTTTTTTTATCATTGGATATTAAGTTAGTTACTCTTTGGTCAATGCACCAAATGTTGCACAAGTCATTGGATGCTTGACCTTAGTTACTAGGTTTATTGTTCACCCTTTATATCAAAAAAACTTTTGCTCAACACTGCACAGTAACAAACTTCATACTATTCAATCTTTACAGTCATAATTCAATTTTGTCTTGATACTTTTAGTCAAAGTACCTTTGCCCTTTTAGTATGGTTATCATCAATTAATGGAGATGATTTATTTATTGCAATTGATATGTTCACATTTAACTGTTGTATAGCCTTGCAGAGCCTGCCAATGAGTTGCAGGAATCATATAATCAGTTCCTTCATCGTATGAAGCTGTTGAAGAAACGGAAATCTGAAGTACTACTCTTAACTTCTGTGTTTTCATTTTTTTTTTCTGATGATCTCGCAACACTCTTTAGTTGCAGGAAGCAATGTCCCGCGATGTAAGATCACACACACTTCCTTTTCAGCAAGGTAAAATACAAATCATTGAGACAAAAGGTTTATCTAGTATATCTATTTGGTGCCTTGAGATTTCTTTAGCTCTCCCTTTGACTCTGAGATTTTTCATGGTTGTCATATAGTATGCACAAAGCTATTAGAGAATGTGGACATGAGGGAGCAATTTGTTACTTAGATTTTAGAAATCAAAGAACTGATTAACCGTGATTTTCACGTTGTGCAGGTGAGGCTTCTGAAATCTCTCATTCTGTGACTTACTCTGGAGACGAAGGAAATTCCACAAAATCTTTGGATTTGAAGAAGTCCAGCTCAACCAATCCAAATGTAGTGAAAGTTAATCCTGGTTCAAAAGTAACTAAAAAGCTCCCTGAGCAGGAAGGGAAACTCAATATGCACACGCCAAACCCATTTTCTGGTGATGACACAGTTGTCGTGAAGTTTGTTGGCTCTGCCATTGTAGGAAAGTCCGAAGCAGAAGATGCCTGCCATCACGGCCTGGTGGATCCCACGGTCAACATGAAGGAAGCAATGAATGCTATCAGCAGCATGTTTCGTGAGCCTTTGGAGGCAGAACCAATAGGCAGGAGAAGATCAAAGCAAAGCAAGCACAAAGCAGGTGAGGAGAGCAACGTGTTTGAGGTGTATGTTGAGGGAAGCTCAGAAGAAAGGATGCACACCAAGCATCGTAAAGTCACTAAAACAGAGTTGCAGAAGCCATTTGTTGGTGCATTCAAGATATGGACTGATGGTGATGACAAAGATGATGAAAACAAAGAGAATGACAATGGAGAGTTGGGAAATAATAGAACACATGAGAGAAGACAAGCCAAGACCATTTGGTAGCAAAATTATCAGATCCGAAGATGTTCGGCTGAGAGAGGACACTGTCATCCGGAGATTCATGGGATCAAATGTTCTTGGGGAACCCAAGGTGGAGAATGCATGCCATAATGGCCTGGTGGATCCAACTGTAAATTTGAAGGAAGCCATGGATGACATCAACAGTATGTTTGGGGAGCCACTGAATTTTGTCAGGGCCAGCAGGCCAAAGAAACAGGTTAATAAACAGTTGGAAGCAAAACCAGTGAGTCAGGGCTTTTCTATTTTCGTTAACGACAACTTGGAAGAAGATTCAAGATGTAGCAGACCAAAGAAACGGGATAATAAACAGTTAGAAGAAAAACCAGTGATTCAGGGCTTCTCTATTTTAGCTGACGACGACTTGGAAGAAGATTCAAGATATAGCAGACCAAAGAAACATGCTAATAAACAGTTAGAACCAAAACCAGTGAGCCAGGGCTTTTCTGTTTTAGCCGACGATGACTCAGAAGAAGATTCAAGATGTCAGATTACAAAGAGCAAATCCTCTAATATTCATGATGGAAGTGATCTATTTGAGCCAACCATAAATACCAAGGAGGTCATGGCCGATATCAATGAGATGTTCGGGAAACCATTAGATTTTTGAGTACATGGAATTAACTGTAACCCCGCCCACCCCCCCCCCCCCCCCCCCCCCCCCACCCCCCCCCCCCCCCACCCCCAAAACACCCAAAGCAAGTTTTTTTGTATCTCAGTGTCACGATAACTTGACTGTTGAAGATAATTCTACTGTACCACCAGTCACTTTTGCAGATTACATGAGATACACTCATCACTCATGTAATGAGAAGTATATTCTGATTGCCTGCTATTTTTTGGGATCTACTTTTGTAGTAATGGGAAGACAGTTTTCACATATCTGGGATGTTTACCTGAAATTGATCTTTGTTTCTATCTAAAGCTCAACCCAGTTTTGACAAATGTGTGATAGTTCGGTAAAGGAAGAAGAAAGAACAAATGAGTAAAGTATAAAACCTCACATAGTTTGACAAATGTGGGAGCACAATGCTTCAAGAGATTGATATTAGGTATAGTAGGTAAAGGAAGAAGAAAGAACAAATGACTAAAGTATAAGGTTAGAGAGAGAACAAATGACTAAAGTAGAAAACCTCACAGTTCGACAAATGTACTAAAAGTGATAAAACAGCACAATGCATCATAGTTAACATAATAACGCAACCAAGTTACCCATCTTTTACATATGGCAGCTAGTAGCATCAAACACCCAAACTCTCCTATTTCAGTATCATCTATTTAAAATTAGAAACCTATATAAGTAAGTAAATACCTATATGTTAGGAACAAGTGATCACTACCTAGCTCAAATATAGTCCTATAGTATCAGTTAGTACGGGATTCATGCATGAGTCAGTAGCAACATTCAGCATTCAGAAGCATGCTTTTGGTAGCAGAGTACTCATGCCTAGCTAAACTCTGGAAGTGAGTAGTGTTGAAGTGGGTGGTGTTCCCAACCAATGTGGAGAAAATCCCGGAGGGCGACGAGCGCCGTCTGTGTATCTGAGAAGCTCGGGGAGGTGGCGAGGTCATTCGGAGACGAAGAAGAAGTTCGGGAGCTACCAGAGTACTTTCTGGAACAGGGGAGGCAGAGTTCTGGCCGAACTCTGCCCCCTTGGTTCCAGAACTGTTCTGTCACGAAAACACAGAGTTCTGGCCGAACTCTGTGTCGACGGGCTGAGGCTGATTTCAAGATATTTTTATACCGTTGGATCGTATCCTACGGTCCAGGTTTTGCTGCGGATTAGGGGGTTTATACATAGTTTTTCCTAACCCTAATCAACAACACAACATTGAGAAAAATAAAGAGAAAAGAGGCAAGAGTGTCATTGCAACTTTGGGAGAGAAGAAGGAGGATTGAAGGCCGTTTTCGAAGGAGGATCGTGTTCGGGTAATCTCTACTCGTCGTCTTTTTTTTCGTAGCCTTGTAATAAATTATTCTTGCTTCCAAGTGTTGTGGGGATCCGTATTGGATTGGGAGAAGTTTGTAGAGGGTATACTCCTTTATTTCATTAGTGAAGGCTTCTCAAGGGTTGGACTCCGATCGTCCCGTGGTTTTTTTCGCAAGGGTTTTTTACGTCAAAAATTTTCTGTGTCTGCGTGGATTGTGTTTGGTGTTTGGTTCGTGCATTGTATTGCTCGGTTCTCTCGCAGGTACTCTCTAGTTTGGAAAACTATTTTCGCGCTTCTTTCCCAAGAAAGTGGTATCAGAGTAAGGTTCTGAAATTCAGAAGGGTGTCAGGAGTTGACAGAAAAACTAGAGAGGCGAGATGGACGTGAAGCCTGTGCGCATGGTGAACCTGAACGGCACTAACTATAATTATTGGCGGAGCAAGATGAAAGATTTGCTGTTTATCAAGAAGCTGCATCTGCCCGTATTTGCTTCCGAGCGACCAGTTGATAAATCTGAGGAGGACTGAAAATTCGAGCACATACAGGTGTGCGAATATATCAGACAGTTCATTGACGAGAACTTATACAACCACGTTGCCAATATTGAGCACGCGAAGACGTTATGGGATAAGCTGGAATCTTTGTATGCGAAAAAGACCAGGGTAAACAGGTTGTTCCTGATCCGGACGATGATGACTCTGCGGTACAAAGATATGGCGTCTATTACGGATCACTTGAGTGATTTCCAGGACGTGGTTGGCCAGCTATCTTCGATGGGAGTCAAGTTGGACGACGAGGTTCAGGGACTACGGCTGCTGTGTACATTGTCAGACTCGTGGGAGGCCGTACGAGTACCTGTGATAGCTTCTGCTCCAGAAGGCGTGGTCAGTCTGGAGTTTTCCAAGAGCGGGGTGCTGAATGAAGAGATGCGGAGACGTTCTCAGGACACTTCATCCACATCCCACCACTCAGAGGCACTAGTTTCAAAGAGCCACTGAAGGGGCAAAAGCAGGGGTCCAGGTGGTGGTAGAGACAAGAGTAGGAGGAAGTCCAAGGGTCGGTATGAGGACTCGGAGTGTTACCATTGTGGCAAGAAGGGTCACATCAAGCGGAACTGTTTCGCTTGGAAGAGAGAGAAGAAGAACGACAAGGGGAAGCAATATAAGAATACTACATCGGCGGCCTCGATATATGGAGGCGATGTGATCGTCGTAGGTGATAAGGTTATCACAAACCTCGCCTGCGATGACAATTCTTGACTGGTGGACTCAGGGGCTTCAGCGCACGTATCTCATAACAGGGCATTATTTGCCACTTACACGACAGACGACTGTGGAGTGTTAAAGATGGGCAATGGAGATATGTCGAAGGCGGTTGCCATTATAGATGTGCATTTGAGGACGAAGACGGGTGCAGTTCTTGTTCTCAAAGATGTTCGTCATGTCCCTGATATCCGTTTGAACCTGGTGTTGGTTGGATGACGAGGAATTCTTCAGTCTCTTCGGGAATAGTCACTGGAATCTTTCCAGAGGTTCGATGGTGATTGCCAGAGGAAGCAAGAAGTTCGGTCTCTACTATATGAAGGGGAGCGCACAGGGACACATGAGGTGAACACAGTTTCTGACGCGTCTACCGAGTTGTGGCACAGGCGACTTGGCCATATCAGCGAGAAGGGGATGAGCTACTTGGTGAACAGGAAGGTGATTCCAGGGCTCAAGTCTACAAAGTTAGAGAAGTGCACGCACTGCTTAGCTGGGAAGCAGAATAGGATGTCTTTCCAAAGTCACCCAGTTCAAGGAAGCCGGCATTGCTCGAGTTGATTCACTCGGATGTTTGCGGTCCTATGAAGGTAAAATCTATTGGTGGTGCTTCTTACTTTATAACTTTTATTGATGACTGTTCCAGGAAGGTTTGGGTCTATGCCTTAAAGACCAAGGATCAGGTGCTACCTATTTTTAAAGAGTTTCAGGCCTCTGTTAAAAGAGAGATAGGCAAGAAGTTGTTGTGTGTTCGGCCCGACAATGGCAACAAATACATTGGTCCCTTTGATGCTTATTACAGAGAGCAAGGAATATGACACCAGAAGACTCCGCCCAAGACACCTCAGCTCAACGGTGTAGCGAAGTGCATGAACATGACAACGATGGAGAGGGTGCGGTGTTTGCTGTCAGAAGCACATTTGCCAGGCAGTTATTGGGTTGAGGCTCTTCTCAAAGCTGCTTATGTTATTAATTTATCTTCTAATACTCCTTTGTAGGATGATGCGTCTGACAAAGTATGGTACGACAAAGAGCCGTCATACAATCACCTGCGAGTGTTTGGTTGTAAGGCCTTCGTGCATGTACCGAAGGACGAAAGGTCCAAACTTGAGCCGAAGATGAGGCGGTGCGTCTTTGTCGGCTACGGTCGGGATGAGTTTGGCTATAGACTCTACGACCCAGTAGGAAGAAAGCTCTACAGAAGCAGAGACGTGGTATTCGTCGAGGATCAGACAATGACCAACACTTAGGATTCCGAGACGCCTTCTGAGGCTGAGGAATTGCCTGAATTAGAGTCATTTCGCTTCTTGCAGTTTCTAGAGGACATCGCAGAAGATCCAATTATGGGAGAGCCAATACATGGAGTTGATCCCAACCTTGATCATCAGCCTACTGATGGTGGTCAGGGTGTCCCGCAGGAGGATGAGCATGCCGGAGAGGCAGTTCCTGAAGGGAGGAGGCTGTTGGTATACATCCAGCACCAGTGGCTCCATTGAGAAGGAGCGACAGAGAGAGTCGACCATCTACGAGATACTCACCGAGTGAGTATGTACTACTGACTGACGGAGGAGAGCTCGAAAGTTTTTACAGAGGCTATGGAAGACGAACAAAGGCAGGAGTGGATGCAGGCTATGCAGGAGGAGATGAGTTCCATACACGCCAATTCTACTTACGAGCTGGTGCGGTTGCCAAAGGACAAGAAGGCTTTGAAGAATCGATGGGTGTTCAGAGTGAAGCAGACGGATGATGCTACTCGCCCTCGATACAAAGCGAGGCTGGTAGTTAAAGGCTACGGTCAGCGAAAAGACGTGGATTATGATGAGATATTTTTGTCAGTCGTCAAGCAGTCGTCTATTCGGGTGGTGCTAGCATTGGCAGCCAGTTTCGACTTAGAGGTCGAGCAGATGGATGTGAAGACGATATTCCTCTGCGGTAATCTTGAGGAGGAGATATACATGGAGAAGCCAGAGGAATTCTGTGAGAAGGGCAAGTCACATTTGGTCTGCCGGTTGAGGAAGAGCTTGTATGGTCTGAAGCAGCTCTGAGACAGTGGTACAGGAAGTTCGAGTCATTTATGGGGGAGCATGGTTATGCACGGATGACATCGGACCATTATGTATTTGTGGGGTACTTTGTCGATAATGATTTCATCATTTTATTGCTCTATGTTGATAATATGCTATTAGTGGGTCGGAATGCCACTAGAATAGCGGAGTTGAAGCGCCAACTGGGCGCAGCCTTCTCTATGAAGGATTTGGGCGCAGCAAAGACTATTCTTGGGATGGAGATCAGCCGAAAGGGAGTCCAAGCTACTACACTTGTCCCAAACAAAGTACTTTCATCGGGTACTTCAGTGTTTCGGAATGGACGGGTCGAAGAAAGTGAGTTGTCCCCTTGCAGCCCACTTTAAGCTCACTGAGGAGCAGTGTCCATCTACCGCAGACGAAAAAGAAGATATGGAGCGGGTTCCATATGCCTCAGCTGTGGAAAGCCTTATGTATGCTATGGTGTGTACGAGGCCAAATATCGCTCATGCAGTTGGCACAGTTAGCAGGTATCTTTCAAATCCTGGAAGGGTACATTAGAGTGAGGTTAAGTAGATTCTACGATACCTTCAGGGCACTGCCGATTGAAGGCATTCTTTTGGTGGTGATGAGCCGAAGCTGATCGGATATACCGATGCTGATATAGCTGGAGATGTAGACACGAGACGATCGACTTCGGGCTATGTGATGATGTTTGCTGGTGGAGCGGTATCGTGGCAGTCGCGGTTGCAGAAGTGTGTTGCCTTGTCGACGACAGAGGCAGAGTACATTACGACGATGGAGGCTTACAAGGAGTTGTTGTGGACGAAAAAGCTGTTGCAAGAAATAGGGTTGAAGCAAGAGCAGTATACTTTGCTTTACGACAGTCAGAGTGCTATTCACCTTGTGAAAAATCAGACCTTTTATAGCCAGTCCAAGCACATCGAGACTCAGTATCATTGGATACGGCATGTGGTTGAGAAGAAGGACGTGGACCTTGAGAAGGTTCATACAGATGATAACGGAACATATATGTTCACCAAGATTCTACCAAAGGGAAAGATTGAGTTCTACAAGCAGATCGTCGGGATAACGACCTCCTCCATATAGTTGTGAAGGGGGGAAATGTTGGGGTGGGTGGGGTTCCCAACCTATGTGGAGAAGATCCCGGAGTGCGACGAGCATCGTTTGTGTGTCAGAGAGTTCGGGGAGGTGACGAGGCCATTCGAAGACGAAGAAGAAGCTCGGGAGCTACCAGAGTAGTATTTTCATGCCGCATATGTTGTCAACAAATCTGTTCAATTAGATTTCTAGAATTCTCGATATTCTGTCCGCAAATCGACTTCCAAAACAAGATTTTGGGATAGTTTTCTGTGCCCAGAAATTGAGTTTTTTCTCAAATTTGGAACTCGATTTTTTATTCGGTTAGGTTGTTTACGCACCGATGCGATCCGTTCACAAAACGATCGAGCAGTGGCGGAGAAACCAGTCGTAAAGGAGGGTGCCTAGGCTAACATCGTTGTTGTTGCTGTGGTTGCTTCTGTTTGCGCTGCTGCTGCTGCGCGATTGTTGCCTGGCCGGCGCACGATGGCGGCGACAGCCAGGGGTCAGGGGCAGGGCCTGGTCGATCACGACTATGTTTCTTTCTTTCTTCAATTTTCATAATATATGTAAGGGGTCGGGTTCCTTATATACTGTTCCTGCAACAATGTAAGGGTGGTTGTTTTATTTTTTATATATATGTGTGTATATATGATAAATTTTAAAAATATATTTAATAATAATTTAAAATATATTTTCTATTTAAAATATTTAGGTACCTTATTGCTAAATCAAATTTGAAATTCTATTTTTTATCTTACTATATATTCCATTTTAGATTAAACTAACATTTTTTTATACAATATACTTTAAAAATATATGTATATATTATTTTTTAATTATTCATAAAATCTCTAAAATTTAAGTAACTATTTTATAACTATCATGGCTTTTAATTATATATATATATATATATATATATATATATATATATATATGTATATAGGAAGAATTTATTGAAATAAAAGAGACAGAGTTACATCAGACTGTGTCAACTAAGACACCCCAATAACCAGCAAACAAAATCATCGGGTTACATATTGACCCCCTCATGAAACTCCTCGACTCAGTACCCTAAAAGAGAAACATACTATCCTCGACTCTGCACCCTAAAAGAGAAACATACTATCCTATGAGATAATTAATGCCTAGGGTTCTTCACTCTCCGCTAACTCTCCTAGCTCAGACGGACAGCCGGGCACACCGGGGAAAGAAGAAGAGCCCCCTCCGCCGGTGAGAGACCCATGGGGGCCCCGAGAGCCCCGGGAGACGGGGATAGGGGTATAAAGAAGCAAGGGAAGTTGGATGGCAGCCTCCCGACGGCGATGCTACCATGGTTGGAGACCCCCTTCAATCCGAATCAGTCCTCGCCTCAGATGCATCGTAACCCAGCGACATCCCTGCAGTCAGAGCCACACCCTCGACCCCATCCTGCAAGGCATCACCCAATGGTAGGACAGTCGGGACCTCAAGGTCAGACGGTACGCTGGGAGCGGGGACCAATGCCGTCAGATCCTCAGGGGCCACCGGACCAACCGGTAAGCCATCAATGGAGTCGTCTCCTAGAGATCTGGAAGCCAGCAGGAAAGAAGACGAGGGCATCCCAGAAGAAAGTGGCACCGCAGCTGACAGGCCGCCAGCAACACCCGCGGAATCAGGGTCGAGCGAAGTCTGGGGCTCCCCTAAACGCGGCAGAGATGCGACCGTGAGGGCTGGTGAGAGCAATGCCGGGTGGTAAGCTACCGAGGGGGACCCTCCGAGCGTAACGAACGCCTGCTGGGCCCCAGGGCATGCGGAAGACTCGTGGCCGATATGGTGATAGACACCGCAAACGAGGGGCCTACTTTCATAGATAATATCTTACCAAATGCTTCTACCATCCGGAAGCTGGATGAGGATCTGCGAAGGGGTCGATTTGCTAAGGTCGACATCCACGAGTACACGGGCGCAGCTCGGCTGCGATACGACTGACGTCACCCGATCCACCATGATAGAGGACCCGATGCATTAAACAAGAATAAAGATGGCTTCCTTCGCAAATAGGATGAGTGGCAGACCCGGAAGGGATATCCTGTCACGACCCGCACCCGCTTTTTGGACGCGAGTTCGTGAGCAAGCCAGCTACGTATCAAGCGGACTCCAGCCCGACTCGAGTACGTATAAGCTGTCAAGATCATGGTATCATGGCTAATAGGGTAATCTACAGTGTATCTCAATCCACAAGAATATATAAGACAAGAATGAACAAGTATGGGTCGTGGTCTGCAGCCCACTAGCCTATATGTTCGATTAGACTCCAAGAATAATATGAGTCTATAAAGCTAAGCTGATAAGCAGGATATATCATAAAGGCACGAGAAAGATAGTAAATTAATAACACTAACAAAATACCTGAATCATACGATTGAAGTCAACTACCACATGCTCAGCTAACTAACTCCGTGCAATCAGCTACCTGAAGAGATCATCAGATCCTCAGAGGACTAGCAAGATACATAAAATATGCCTACTAATATGACAGTAAATAACATGTATGGAGGATAAGAACACTGCAAGAAGAACATCTAAGGACGACGAGTCGTGTGGAAATGTAATACTAGACTTGGCTAACTAT